>JBBPBX010046972.1:0-26366 GCA_038048925.1 Garcialebias charrua | reverse complement strand
GGGTTTTAAATGGTCCGCTATTAAAGAGACCAGAGCCCTCTGCCCAGTGTTACATCACAGATGGTGCATTCGTGTGAAATTGGATTTCCCATGATTAAACACGGCTTGAAGTTCAAAATCACTTTTAAAGCAAAATTAAAGTGATTTATCATTTTGTTTGCAAAAATGAACATATTTAAATGATAAAAGATATATATTTTGAGCAATTTTATGAAAATAAAAAAAATCATGTCAGTGGGTCTTTAAAGCCGGCGCATCAACAACATTTCAGACGTAGATCCAGGACTTTAAAAACTCCAACAGCTTGTGTTATTGATCTGGACCGATCTGATTTACCTGATGAAGGCTGTTTTAATGCTGCTGTTCCGTGTTTGCAAGCTGCTTTTCTTCGTTCACGTTCGGATGACGTTGTTTCAAGTCCGTTAACTAGACGTGTTGTCTGCTGCAGACACCGGTCTGCAGACCTAATCTCTGTGAAACAACGTCGACACACAGCTTTGAATTTGCGCTCGTCTTTTAACAAGGAATTCATAACGTTAACAAACAGGAGACTGCACGAGAAGCTACGCTGCTAATGCTACGCGTGCTGCAAGATAATAGCGCCGTGCTGAAACTCACCTAGGAATTTTAGTTCCGTGGCGCATATATTCTACCGTTAAAAAAGTTTAATAGGTGAAAAAATAACTGAAACGGTACGCAGGTGGACCGAACCGAACGTGTCGTACCGAAACTGTTTGGTACACCCATGTGTACCGTTACATCCCTACTAATTAGTGTTAATTGGTCTTCCAGCTGTTCGTTATATGCTCAATTTCCTTTTTACAGTTACTTATTGCTACTTGTCCCAACTTTTTTGGGATTTGTTGACATTGAAATTTTGAATCAACATATTTTTCCTTTAAAATTTTACATTTACTCAGCTTAAACTTTTGATCTGTCATCTATGTTCTATTATGAATAAAATATTGACATTTGCCATCTTCACATCATTGCATTCAGTTTTTATTCACAATTTGTTTAGTGTCCCAACTTTTTTGGAATCCGGTTTGTATATCTAGTCTATACCGTTCAACCTCACACACAATTTTTATTTTTTTCAAATCTTTATTTATAACTTTACATCAATACAACAATTTAGAATAAACACACAATAACATTGAACATATTTAAAAAAAGAAGAAAGGAAGCAAATAAAAAATAAAACAAAAATACAGAGATAAATAAATGTGAGTTACAGGGTTAAGTTGTATTCATTACAGATATTTCTTGTTTTTATAGCCTTTTTGTTATTTGAGTCTGAGATTGAGTCAAGATACAGTTTTATATACAGTTTTATACTGAACACAAATAGAAATTATTAGGTTAAACATTGTCCGATTGAATAACTGAGAATGTTCATGTACTTTATTGGTACTTTTTATACTAAAATCACCGATAAAAATGCCTGCTAGCATTAGCTAAAGCTAACGTTAGCCACACAATCGAAGCAAAGTAAAACTCACCTTCGTGTTTATGGATGTAAGACGAGGCATACATCTTAAAGCCTTTCTCTAATTTACTCGTTGGAGCTTTGGATGAGACTTACAAATGCGATGAACATCGTTAATAGTCAGCTTGGGCAATCCCTGTAAACACGAACACCTCGAATAAAACGCCATGTTCAATAGACCGGAAGTGAGCGATCCGCATTGACCGGAACATGGAAGTTGACGTGGAAAGAGCCTAGGAAACACACGATGGGGATGAGACCAGATTTTCTTGAAATAAAGAACGGATTTTGGAATTGACGCCTTTTAGTTGAGTTGAGAAGCAGAGCTTACCAACAGCAGACTGCTTAGGGTCAGGAGGACTCACAGACTGGATAGTCAACCTCACACACAAGCTCTGGCTCCCTCCCCGCTAGTGAGGTCACATTCCATGTTCCAAGAGCCAGCTTTGGTAAGCCAGGGTCAGAGTACCGGTACTAAGGTCCCTGCCTTTGGCCACTGCCTTTGGCCTCATGCACCCTACTCATATGGACCCTCCCACAGGAATAAAGTTAGTGTCTTGTTTTATTAATCTATTTTCTATTTTCTTAATCTATTGCATTGATGTTTGGGGGAATGCGTGTAAAACAATCACAAAGCCTATTTTTGTATTACAGATAAGAGCTGTAAGAATTATCACTAGAAAGCATTACCGTCATCCATCAAGTACATTATTCTATCACCTAAAGTTATTGAAGTTCCATGATTTGGTAGACTATAATATTTTATCAGTTATGTATAGAGCTCAAAATAATGCATTACCTTTAAATATCCAAATGCACTTTGTTAAAAGACAAAGTTGTTATAATCTTAAGGGGACAGAGTTGTTTGTAAAACCACAATTCAGAACCAGTTTGAAGGGACGTTCTACCTCAATCCAGGGAATTAGATTATGGAATGGCTTGGAGAATGTAGTTAAAAATGCCAAGTCAATGTTTACATTTAAAAAAATGATCAAAACAAATGTGTTAAAAAAATATATGAAATAGCGTAATGTGTATTGTATTAGTTAGAAAATTAGAAAGAGTTAGTCATTTTGTACTGTTGGTTGAAGATTATTATTGTTTAATCTGATTGTTGGAAAAAGTTGGTTGAAGATTATTATTGTTTACATGTGAAATATATGTATATCAGTATTACACCTGAATCACACATATTATGTGTTATGATTTATGTTCACTTAATTCCACCATATAATGTGAAAATATATTCAAGATGGAACCTTTATTTACGGGTTTTATTTTCAATAGGGAAGAGTTTTTCAGTTACACGCCTGCACCATACAACAGACATAACACTGGATGATTGACATACAGAGCTGGTAGCTTGTTGGCTGAGAGGCGGATCACGTACAGAGTAGGGAAGTTCTAGGGCGGTTCCAAGGTGGTTCGGTTCCAGGATTGGTCCCACGAGGCGATGACGACATCCGGGGTTTTTATAACCGTGATCCGCCTTCGAAGATGTGTGTGTGTTTGGACTGTGCTTGGAGTGAGGTCTGTTAAATTGCTGTAAGGTTTATTCTTATTATGTACAATAAACCTGCATAACTTGCACATTCGTTTCAGAGCTTCCTTCAACTTTTGAACCGCAACAATTTGGTGATCCCGACGTGAGAAGTTTGCAGTTTCGCCTGAAACGGAAGCCGTTTGGGGGTTTCCCCCACGAGTGGCGGAGCAAGCTGCAGCCAACTGGCGCCTTCTTCATTCAGGTGAGCAGAGCTTCCGATTAACACTAAATGTCTGCTATTGAAAACGCTAAATTTACCTTGGCTGTAAACTGTTCTGTCTACGGGTGGGCAAAATTACACCGTAGTTTAGCTACGGTCGTTTGTGTTAGCATTTAACCTGAAAATAACGTGAACTACTGTTAGTATTTCATTTGAATGTGCAATTTTTTGCGGGTTTCGTACATGTAAGTAAAGTGAAAAGCACATAGAGTCCATAAACACACACAGGGATAGCATATGAGTGCCGAGTTTGCGTTTTTCCCCCTCTGTGAGCTCCGGCCTGTTGGCTAGGAGACACTTTCTTTTTATTTATTTATTTTTTGGACTCCGGGAGATTGTGGGGCTGAGGCCGGTCGTGAACTCCGGGACTTTTGCTCGCCGTAGAGTTCACAAAGGCTTTTATCCAGCACACGGTTTTCGCCGTAAAAGAGTGGGTTGCCGCTCCGGGTTCACAGGTTGCCGTGCATGTGATTTAAGTTCACAACCGGGACTGTGATCGCTGTTAAGAGTCACATTTTCCCTCCCCTTCCCAGTTGATGTTGATTACCGTATTTTCCAGTGTATAGGTCGCAAAAATTATTTAATTTCATTTATTTATTTTTACTTTCTTTTGTTTATTTATTTATTTTTTCTTAGACCCTTGCGACCTGTACTCCGGAAAGTGCTGTATACACGCAAACAATGGCAACAGGGAAAGATTTTTTATTTTATATATTGTTTCAGTGGGTGTATTTGCCGGCAGTAGGTCAATTGAGAAGTCTACAGAGACTACCACTGCTGTGCTCTGGGGTGGTATTTTTATTGGGTGTTTTAAAAGGGTGATTTAAAACAGGCAGTTTCTTGGTTGGCTATTACAGCTGTCCTGGGTTCTGGCTGGAGGTTTGCTCACTTCACCTTTGTAAAGAGTTTTACAAGGGTTTACACCCTTGTAAACCCTTGCAGAGAGTGGTGAAGGCTGCACAGAAGTCTGTTGGAGTCAGTCTCCCCACCATCACAGACATTTACACCTCCAGATGCAGGAAAAGAGCCACCTGCATCAATGAAAGACCTCACTCACCCAGCACACTCACTCTTTGCCCCACTCCCCTCAGGACGGAGGTTGAGGAGCATCAAATGTAGAACCACTAGACTGAGGAACAGCTTCTACCCTGAGGCTGTTATGGTGTGTTCACACAGAGCAGCGTTTTTACCTCCAAAACGCTCCTCACGCACGGAAGTGGACGCGCTGCCCCCTGGTGTCCAAACTGTAGTGTTGCGGCGGCTTCGTGGCAGCGGCGTCATGGGGGCGGGGTGTGGGAGGAGCGTCGTGATTCTCTTTCCGGTCTGATGTGTTGTTGTTGTCGTCGTCTGTTCTCAAAATGGCGGATGATGTGGAGGCAGCTTTATGCTTGCTAGTGGCACGCCGAAGACGTGCAAGGCGCCGTGTCTGGGTTCACGAAACTATTCAGAGGCGTTCTGAATTCGGGGAGTTTCACCATTTAATCCAGGAGCTGCGCATGGACGACCAGCGCTTTCAGCGGTACTTCCGTCTCAACCGTGCCCAGTTTGACGACCTGCTGTCTCGTGTTGGTGCCCGCATCACCTACCAGGACACCAAATACAGGCGCGCGATTCCTGCAGAAGAACGCTTGGCCATCTGTCTCCGGTTGGTTATTTGCAACAACAGATAAATATAGCATATATATAATATAATATAGCGCGAATATCTGTCTCTCTTTCTGTCATATAATATATATATATAATATATATTATATATATAATATCTATATATATTATATATATAATATATAATATATATATAAATACATATTCTTCTTTTCTATTTTGGGACAACAGATAAAAAGTGCCATTGTCTGTCTGTGTCACATATATATATATACTGTACACCGGTATAGAAATACATATTATTCTTTATACAGAAGAGTGTGTACATAAGTACATACATACAGTATTGTGTCTGTGTGTCTGTGTCACATATATATATATATATATATACACCGGTATAGAAATACATATTATTCTTTATACAGAAGAGTGTGTACATAAGTACATACATACAGTATTGTGTCTATCTGAGTGATGTTGGCCACACATCCTAATGTGTATACATATAGAGGTGTGTGTGTGTAGGTTCTATTATGTGCATTACAGATGTTGTACGTTTAATGTCATGTCTGTAATAATTGTAATTACTCTTTCTCTATGCAGGTTTTTTGCTACTGGGGGCTCCTACAGGACCATAGCAAACAGCTTTCGTGTTGGAATACAGGTTCCGTATCATTGATGTTGGGGGGTATGGAAGAACCAGTGACGGCGGGGTCCTGGCCCACTCCATCTTTGGTCAGGCTCTGTGTGGAGAAGTGTGTGAAAGCCACTTGTGTTCTCCACAATTTCATCCGGGGTGACGACATACCAGCACACCGTGGAACAGAAGAACCCCTTCCTGGTGTCCAGAGAGTGGGAGCAAACTGTGCGGCAAGAGATGCAATTGTGGCCAGAGAGGCATTCATGAGATACTTCTCAGAAGAAGGAGCAGTGGCATGGCAGCTGAGCTGTGGCATGGCAGCTAACAGAGTAGTCATCCATCACCCCCACTGACCTGCAACGGCTCTGTTACGTTCCACCAAATCACCTGCAGAGCCAAGTCATTCTGAACAGTTTCTTGTTATACTTATTACTTTTGTTTAATTTAGTTCTTTATATGACCAAGTACACGACGTTCATTGTGAACACTGTCGTATCCACATTTTCATTAGTTGAATGTGTATAATTGCATTAAAACTTACAGATGAAAATTGTGTGATAAATTTCTGTTCTGTCTTTCGGTTAGTTTTACTTAAGTATTCATACATAAACGACTATTAACAGAAACGCAACTGTTTCCGGTTTATGGTGATACCTTATATAACTTACATTTCATTATATAATCTCTAATAATTACTTTTTATTAAGTAAGTAATAAAATGATTATCTGAAGTCGTACTGAACTAGTACTGTATTTGTTATTTGGGGAAACTTTTGTGCCAACATTTAATATTAACATAAAGGACCAAAAAATGAATAGCAGACTAAAACCAAAATTTTACAGAAATAGTATATTTCTGCCCTGTTCCACTGTATTCATATGAAATCATACAAATGCCAGAAAGTGCTAGTAACAAACCTGCAATATTAAAGCTATCTACATGAAATGTAAAGTTTCTTATGTAGATTTACACCAGCCAGCAAGTTTCTCCTACGCATGTAAAGACTTGCACACCAATTCTATGTACAAAACACATTTATTTAAAAGTAGAAAACACATTTATTTAAAAGTAGAAAACATTGCTATCTAAAAAAAAAACATTTATTTAAAAGTAGAAAACATTGCTATCTAAAAAAAACAAATTATATATCCATATATATCCATATATATATATATACAAAGTGTATATGTGTGTATATATATATGTGTGTATATATATATATATACTGTATATATATATATGTATATATATATACATATATACTGTATATATATATATATATATATGTATATATATACACACGGGGAGTGGTGGCGCAAAGGTTAAGAAGGTGCGCTTGTGATCGGAAGGTCGCCGGTTCAAGCCCCGGTACCGACAACATCAAAGATGTGGGTGGGATAAGTGAAGTGGTCACACCTATCTCCACCCTCATCTGCCCCACTCTGGGCCCTTGAGCAAGGCCCTTAACCCACACCATCTGCTCCCCCGGGAACCCTAGATATCAGCTCTCTGCTCCACACAGAGGGCTGTGGTTGCTCGGTGGTCTGTGGTTGTGTCAGGAAGGGCATCCGGCGTAAAAACAACTGCCAAATCTTCATGCGACTAGATCGCTGTGGTGACCCCTAACGCAGGGAAAAAGCCGAAAGAAGAAAAAAAAAAAAAAAAAAAAAAAAAATATATATACTGTATATATACACAAAGTGTATATATATATGTATATACAAAGTGTATATGTATATATATATATATATATATTAGCCTTCCTGGGATGTCACTGGACCCACTCTGTCGCCAGTGGACTCCTCATAAACCATGGTGTAGATTTTATATTGAAGTCTCTCACGCTGTAATGCAGGCATACGTTTCAGGGGAGCTACCAACGACATCACAAAACGCTCTACTTCGCAGGCGGGAGGTGGTGGTGGGGGCAGTGTGGCAGCCATATCTTTTCTTGTATTCAAGAATTGAAGGACCTCACGTTCAAAATCCTTCCGCTGCATGGGTCCCTGCTCCCTACGGGGTCTCTTCTGCGCTGATCCTGTAAAGAACACAGTACATGTGTTGAATGTTAGATGAGCTTTCAATTAATTGTTCTTATGAGTTTACATATGTTCTGTGTGTGTGGGTGTGTTTTGAAGTGGGGGAGATTTTGCCATCAGTTGTGTGTGTATTTGTGTCTGTGGTTTTTTGACACTAAATCTACACAAAAAGCACGATGAGACACCTGGGGCAGACGAAGGTGCTGGCATCACAGACGTGGTGGATGATGTGACAGGAGAAGTAGTTCTCACTGGAGCAGGAGTTGTCACTGGAGATACGGTTTGAGACAGCTCCAACACACCTGCGTCAATAGTTTCTGTGAATCAAATAACAAATAAACAATTTATTTATTAGTCCCGGAGACTCTTCCACCTCTTCTTGCATGTTTCCACTAAACAAAGGCATTGAAAAACGTTAAATGTGTTGGCTATACTTTGTGATAGCTGAAATCATTCTTATTTTTATCCAATTTGTGATGTAGTTTGAAGGTTATGATTGTTTGAACAAACTGTGAAATAAGGGGCAGATATAATAGGATTTCATCTTCTTTGTGCTCCATTTATTTTATCCGACTTGTATTCTTGTATCTGATGAAACTGTCTTGTATTGTTCTTTTATAATGAATGAACAAACATCAAATCAAAACGGCTAGCAGAGCTTAAACTGGCTAAACGTGAAACGTTCACCATTAAAAACTTACCCGGTAAACCGACTTCATCACTGACACTCCGCCAGGCAACGAGCTTTTTATTTCTGTCTCTGTAGAGGACATTTGACTGGTCGTAAAGGACTGGATGGGTACACACAGCAACGATGAGTTTCTCCTCCATTGTACACAACTTCGCGCTTTCTATCTGTCCAACAAACAATGCGTCACACAGTTGCGCATGCGCACAACCGTCCCCTCGTTCCGCGTCACATAGCTCCACCCCGACTCTCCCTGATTGGTTGACACACCAACCAATCAGGTAGATTTGAGCGGCGTTTGAACGTTTGAACCGCGAAAACTTCAGCTCAGCTGAAGCGGAACTTGGAAGCCGACGCCGGTTCACGTACACGGAAAAACGCTCCTCAGAACGCGCAACACGCACGCGACCTGACGCCAGACGCCAGGAGGTGCCTAGGTGCGTCCACCATTGACTTTACATGGAAGCTGGAAGCTTGGAGGTCAAAACGCTGCTCTGTGTGAACACACCATAAGTGTTAATCTTCTTTAAAGCCTTGCTGTGCGCTCCTGTGGCAGACATTTGCAGCAGAGCTAAACACGGTCCACATTTTGACGTAGGTGCGACCTATACTCAGGTGCGACCTATACTCCAGGAAATACGGTATACTAATCCAGCAGAGGTTGTGACGACAGAGTGTACAAGACACGTCAGAGTGAACAGTCATTCACTAATAAGAAAATTAGGCTGCAGTACCATAGTTCAACCCATAGGATTAGTGTAAACACGTTTTGGACTAAATATTGCCGATTTAAACAAATACGCACAAAAACATGCAAATTAACACAGACATAGTGCTATACAACATTTTACACACATTGTAGGGAGTTTATCAGATAAAAAAGTTAATTTTGGCGTAGAGACTGGGGTAAGTTGAGCCAAAGGGTAAGTTGAGCCACCCCTTGTTGCTAAGAAACGGTAAACAAAATTGATCATGTGACCAAATATTTAGGAGGAGGGTGTCATTTCATGGAGTCTGTGAAGGTAAGAACCACATGGGTAAAGTGGTTAGACATTTATTTCTGGAAAAACATTTTTCACTCTTGAAAGTGAATTTAGTCTATCATAAGTTTCATGAGAATTGTGTTTAGACCAAAATAGATCATTTTAAATTTGTTTTATACATCAATTGTGGCATCTATGAGCTACAACATGAGGTCTTCAAACTAGCATAAAAATGCAACTATTTTAGCTGTGGAGACTAATAATGTCAAAATGGTAGCTCTGGGGTAAATTGAGCCATTTCACCAGGGGTAAGTTGAGCCAGCTTAAGTGTATTTTAGCTGTAGCCTATATGTCTTAAACATTAAATCAATATTCTGCATTTGTATGATTACAGAGTGGACATCATGCCTCGCGTATATAAGCGCAAAACAAGTAGGGGAGCAACCACTGATGTTCTTGAAAAAGCCACCAGTGAAGTAAGAAAAGGGAAGTCTATTCGAGCAGCAGCTAAGGATGCCAAACTAGACAGAATGACACTGAAGAGGTACATTGACGAAAAAGAAAAAGCACCTTTGAAAAAGACAGGCTATGCTGGAGTAGCAGAGGCTAAAAGGATTCTCTCAGATGACATGGAGTCTGAACTTGCCAAACATATTAATAATCTGGCAGATCAGTTTCATGGGCTTACTACCCTCAAATGCAGAGAACTTGCCTACGAGTTTGCAAAGCGAAACAACATCCCTGTGCCAGTCTGTGGAGATTGCTAGGGAGAATGGGATCGTGATGCTCACTTTGCCACCTCATACATCCCATAAAATGCAGCCCTTGGATGTGTCAGTCTATGGACCATTCAAGACATATTACAACAAGGCCATGGACAGTTGGATGCGAACCCACCCTGGACAAATTGCTTCCATTTATGCCATCCCAGAGATTGTGCATGAGACCTTCCTGTCAGCAATGACACCAAGAAACATCCTGTCTGGATTCAGGTCCACTGGTATCTTTCCTTTCAACCGAGATATCTTCCCACAGGAAGCCTATGCACCATCCATGGTCACAGACAGACCCAACCCTGACGAGATATCTGACCAGCCATCTACTTCAGCTGATCTACCAGCACCTAACATCACAGGGCCTGAGTCATCATCACTTTCTGGTAGTTCTGTCTCTCCCAGCCATCCAGGATACATATCTCCAATAGAAATACTGTAATGCCATTCCCAAAGGTGACGGCAACAAAGCCTAAAAGGAAACGTACAAAGGTGAAGACCCGAATCTTGTCTGACACACCTGAGAAGTTGTTGTTGGAAACAAGTCAAAAAGAAGGTTGGAGAACTTCTCAAGAAACAGGGTGCAAAAAAGTAGGGATATGGCTCATCTTACACCAGTCCTATGCTCAACTTACCCCATTAAGGGGGTAAGTTGTGCCACAAGACCACTTTTTTTAGACATGCTTTATTATTTGAAAAGTTATGTTTCACACCCATTCTGTTGTTTGAAGGGATGCACAACAACCTGAAATATATGCAGATATATTAGTTGGCAACAAAACTATGATTGCCATGATGTAGTGATCCTAAATATGAAAAATGGCTCATCTTACCCCAGTCTCCCCTAAGTACCTCTTTAAGAACTTGGAGCTTTTTAGCCCTGTTGAATTTATGGCAGCATCCATAAATTCTTCAGCTGATAAACCAGTCTTTGACTCGTGACTGCAGTTTAACCAGCTTAAAGAGAGAGAAACATGACAGTATTACTGTTCATTCCAACTGAAGCGTTCACGGAATCAAACGCTTTTTCTAAAAGCGTTGAGATCAGAAACTCAGTCTCTTGACTGGTTGTGAATCAGGAGGAGGAGAGAAAAAGTGAGACTTAGAAAGTCAAGGTTAACTGAGAGTCTGTTTAAAAAAACAGAGAGGATTGTTTAGAGAAAGTGTCTAGAAGTGAGGAGAACTGAGGAGCCAGTTATAAGATTACTGGAATTAAACTTCTAAACAAAACTGAAAGTTCAGTCTGACAAGAAAGTTAATTCTCAATAGTCCAGGTATCAAATCCGCTCATTCTCAATCAGTTCATCTGGACAGTTTCTTTTTAGCAGAAACGTTTCACCCTCACTCCAGAGGGCTTCCTCAGTCAGAGTAGTCCAAAGCACACTGAAGTTAACCCACCAAGTAAGCAACTTATGTGGACCAACCAGTTTGCTGTAGCCAAGATGGTTTCTGGGGGCGTGTCCCTCGTCGACTCCTCCCCGACTCCCCGCTTGGCTACAGCAAACTGGTTGGTCCACATAAGTTGCTTACTTGGTGGGTTAACTTCAGTGTGCTTTGGACTACTCTGACTGAGGAAGCCCTCTGGAGTGAGGGTGAAACGTTTCTGCTAAAAAGAAACTGTCCAGATGAACTGATTGAGAATGAGCGGATTTGATACCTGGACTATTGAGAATTAACTTTCTTGTCTTGAACCACTTTGGACATGTCTGCCTGCCTGGGAGGAGTCGACGAGGGACACGCCCCCAGAAACCATCTTGGCTACAGCAAACTGGTTGGTCCACATAAGTTGCTTACTTGGTGGGTTAACTTCAGTGTGCTTTGGACTACTCTGACTGAGGAAGCCCTCTGGAGTGAGGGTGAAACGTTTCTGCTAAAAAGAAACTGTCCAGATGAACTGATTGAGAATGAGCGGATTCAGTCTGACACTTAGTTTGAACTATCACACGGTTTGAGCACCCTCGCACTGCAGAATAAACCAGCATATAACATATGCAGGGGCGTAACTACATATTTTTGAGGTGGATGCGAAAACATCAACGGTGCCCCCCCCCCGCTCCTTTTACCTGCCGCCTCATACAGCTTTCCTCCCTTAGTCATGCACTTAGAAAATACAGTAGTAATATTACAGATTTTTTTAATGTTACATATTATATCAGGTGATCATTTCAATGATAAACAAATAAGAAGGTTAATAAAGTACAACTATATAGCAGTAGTGGTAATCAGTGCTCAACATTTTATGTAGCGAAAATATGAAATCTTAACAGCCTGGAGTCCATGTCAGTGTTTTAACATTTATGACATTTAAACTGTTACTTTCCGTGAAAGAAGACAATGAAAGATGGTCATCAGAAATTCAAACCATCATGGTATACAGTATAGGTTTTTGTTGCCTCCCTAATGTAATTATTCCTACCTGATGTCATCACTTGTCTCCTCTATCACTGACCTCGTGTCTGTCTCCTTCACCCTTTGTCTGTGGCATTCTGCACTGTCATATGGTCAAAAAAGCATTATATATTAGTTGTAAAAATTACAGATCTTAATACAGTTTTTAAAAATAATGTTTACATGTTATTGCTTGGGATTAAGTAGCTGTTCCCTCACTTCCACCTGCATTAGACCAACCTGTTGCCTTCCCCAGTCTGTCCTGATTCCTCTGTCATCTTCTCTTCCTTCTCTCCATCCTCACAGCTGAGTGACATTAATTTTGTGTTTAGTTTAAAAATACAGCAGTCAAACCACAATAGTAATGAAACTTTAAATTAAATGATGTCCTTGTTGGATAACAGTTACTGACTGGACATTTCATCTAATCTGACTTACCAGATACATCACAACACACACCACTGTAGTGATATTAAATAAGACATTTAAACTCAGGTGTCCCTCTGCCAAAAAGGTTGGTAACATGGGTCACCAACCTTTTTGAGTCTAAGGCTATAGTGACACTGAGGACTAATTTGTATGATACACCCATAAACTTGTACAACTCATCTTTAATTAAAGAATCAATAATAATTAATGTACATAAGAGTGAATAAATTGCAGCACTGCATTGGAACATAGCTGGGAACTGCCACCACAACAGTTTAGCTTTGCTGTGTTAATGTTTCCTGAGTTTTATTTAGGTCATTCTTACACTTAGTGTGTGGATGTGTGTGTAACATGTATCAAAAATTCATAAAAATATTAAAGTGCGACTAAACCCAAAATTAACTTTTTTTAGCTGATAAACTCCCTAGAATGTGTTTAAAATGTTATCTAGCACTATGGCTGTGTTTATTCTCACATAATTGTGCATATCTGTGTAAATTGGCAATATTTGGCAATATTTGGTCTAAAAATGTGTTTACGGTAGTTCTATGGGTTGAACTGGTGGATTACACCTTAATTTTCTTATTTGTGCAAACGCTCATGTGTGACATGTCTGCTCATGTGTGATGTCACACAGGTGGTTCAAGCAGAGCCAATCCCCTGCAGAGATGAGAAGTGCATACCTTATATGGAAGTGCTGCATTTCACTCCTGACAAGCGGTTTTATTTTTCTTTTCATTTTCATTTTTTAGGCCTTTGGTTTTGGATGGAATGGGTGGAATAGATAAATACATCTACATGTTTATTCTTTGTTGTTGCTTGGTGTATGTTGTTGGCTAGAGGTTTAATTTGTTTTAGGTTGTTGCAGGTGGAGGCGTGAACAAAAGCACAACTCTACCTCCACCCCTCCTTGTCTCTCGACACGCCCATTTTCAGGGAGATTTTGGAAGGAGGAGTTACCGATCCACAGGGTGTGGAGTTGCTCTTTAAACAAATCACGTCTATAGGGGAGGCAACATTTAACAGCCAAATATGGGACGATTCCTATTAGGCTAGCTTTAGCTAACCTGAATATTTCACAACCCTCCTGTCCTGCTAAAACACTGACTGTACTTACCTAATGTAACCAAGATGGCGCCTCTTGTTACGGCACGCTATCTAACTCCTCTCCTGAACTTTTTACTGCTGTTCGTGTTCTGCCTTTTTTTCATCAGCGATGCATCCTCGCTTCTGGTCTATGATCGCTCAACTCTTCTAAGTCTCCAAGACTCGCTGATCAACACACCGACTACTGGCAAATATGGACATTTTAAGCCTCCTCCACCTCCACCGTTCCTGGCGTCTGTTCCAGCTTACCTACAACGCAACGCGAGCACGTTGCCACGCAACAAGCGACGCAGAAGACGCGGAACGAGAGCAGGCGTGCTGGTGAGATTTAAAAAGTATCTCTCGTCTCACAACACGGCGACGGCTGACTTACCTCCTGAATTCAGCGTCTTTGATGTCCGTCGTTCCTTCGCTCGTCGCCATAGATGCCTTGTTGCTATCAATCATGACATCAGCAATCAGTATCCATCTTGTTCTCCCGTAAGGACAAAGAAGCGAGGTTGCGTTAAACAGAACCTCCGCCCGCTCGCTCGAGCTGAGAGTGACGTAACTGGCTGCGTTCCAACCCGTGCAGCACTATTTAATGCCAGATCGATCACAAATAAAACTTTTATATTAAGTGATTTGATCTCAACTCATCGTCTGGATCTGTTTCTGATTACTGAAACCTGGCAGAAAACAGGAGACCACAGCTGCTTCTCTGAACTCCTCCCACCTGGTTTCTCTTATGTGAGCGCTCCGCGTGGGGCTGGAAGAGGGGGAGGGCTCGCTGCTGTGTTCAATGAGGAGGCGTTCAAATGCCGCATGTTGCCTCAGAAAAACTATAACAGCTTTGAAAGCATGTTTTTTGTGTTGGAATCTGCTAAACCTCTGCTGTGTGGCCTCTTTTATCTGTCTCCACAATACAATAAAGACTTTCTCAGTGAGTTTTCAGAACTACTGGCTGAACTGCTGGCAAAGTTTGACTCTTGGCTTTTCTGTGGAGACTTCAACGCACACATCTGTTGCCCAAGTAATCAAATTGGATGTGAGTTTCAGGACCTTCTGGACTCTTTTAACCTGTCGCAGTCTGTCTCGGGGGCCACGCACAGCCAGGGTCATACACTGGACATAATTATCTCCCACGGCCTTCAAATACCTGCTGTGGAGATTCTGGACACCTGTATTTCAGACCATTTTCAGAGTCAGAGTCAGAGAGTCTTTATTGTCATTTGCACCGCATGTGGTACATGTGATGAAAACGAGATTATGTACACGGGGTCCCAGTTACATCCAACAACAAATGCAAGAGAAAAACAGTAATAACATCTAGAATTAACTAAGAAAAACATCAACTAGTAATACACTAAGCCTAATATAGTGGAAATAAACAGCAGCACGAACATGAGTTTGTATGAGCAGATGGTCACAGATGAACACAGATGAACACAGCAACAAGAAAACAGATCAGCATCAGCATGATGTGATATTTTGCAGTGTTTATTTTTATTTTATTTTTATTTATTCATGAGTCTAACAGCCTCAGGGTAGAAGCTGTTCCTCAGTCTAGTGGTTCTACATTTGATGCTCCTCAACCTCCGTCCTGAGGGGAGTGGGGCAAAGAGTGAGTGTGCTGGGTGAGTGAGGTCTTTCATGATGCAGGTGGCTCTTTTCCTGCATCTGGAGGTGTAAATGTCTGTGATGGTGGGGAGACTGACTCCAACAGACTTCTGTGCAGCCTTCACCACTCTCTGTAGAGCTTTCCTCTCTTCAACTGTGCAGCCTCCATGCCACACGTTGATGCTGGAGCACAGGATGCTCTCCACTGCACACCTGTAGAAGGAGGTGAGAACTGGGCTGCTCAGACCAGCACGTCTCAGCCGTCTGAGGAAGTAGAGTCTCTGATGACCTTTCTTGATCAGGCTGGTGGTGTTGTTGCTCCAGCTGAGGTTATCATTCATGTGTACACCCAAGTATTTGTAGCTGGAGACCACTTCCACTGCAGACCCACCTATTTTCAGTGGGGCGTGGGTGTGTTTGTTCCTTCTGAAGTCCACAATCATCTCCTTTGTCTTCTTCACATTCATGTGAAGATTATTCTCTTTGCACGAGCTCTCCAGGTGTTCCACCTCCTGTCTGTAGCTGGACTCATCAGTTTTTTTCCAATATTATTTGCATTTTTCACCTCTCCTGCACCGAAGGCTTTTCTCCCAGCACATCTCTGCCGCTCCATCACCCCATCCACCCCAAGTCAGTTCACTGATGCCTTTAAGAGCACTAACTTTTGCTCTACTGTCAGCCTGGACCCTTCTCTACATCCTGAGGACTTCATCACCTCCTTCCATCACACCTGCACAACGATCTTGGACTCCATCGCTCCTCTCAACAGGCATCTTCAAAAAACAGACCATCACCTTGGCTCAACGAAACGACGCAAGCTCTTCGACATTGCTGCAGGAAAGCAGAGCAAAAATGGAGGCGCGACCGGCTTCATGTGTCCCAGGGAATACTGAGAGACTGTCTCTGTGATTATCAAAATGCTGTGAAACAGGCCAAGTCACAGTACCTCTCCAATTTAATCTCCACCAGCTACAACCGGCCGAAGACGCTATTCAACACACTCCAGTCTGTTATCAATCCATCTGTCAATGTTCTGAAAACTGCCACACAGTCTACCTGTGACGACTTTCAGAGCTATTTTGTCAACAAAATAGACTCTATCAGGCAGAACATTGTCAGTCCATCCAACACCATCCAGTCATGTGCATCTGCAATAACCACAGCTGTTTTTGACCAGTTCGACCTGGTTTCACTGCCTTACCTCATCAAGGTGGTTCAGCAGATGAAACCAACAAACTGTTCTCTGGACATCATTCCATCAAAAATATTCAAACATTCTTTTGATGTAATTGGTCCTTGTGTTTTGTCATTCATTAACAGCTATCTAATTTCAGGTTTTGTACCATCTGCTTTCAAACATGCTGTGGTCAGGCCTCTTCTCAAAAAACCAGGCCTAGATCCTACAGCTCTCTCTAATTTCAGGCCAGTTTCCCATCTGTCATTTCTATCAAAGGTCCTAGAAAAGATTGTTTTTATTCAACTTCAATCTTTTCTAGAGCTCAACAACCTGTTTGAAAAATTTCAGTCAGGTTTTCGAGCTCGTCACAGTACTGAATCTGCACTGCTCAAAGTGCAGAATGACATTCTTCTGTCTCTGGATGCAAAAAACCCTGCACTGCTGGTGATGTTAGACCTCTCAGCAGCTTTTGACACCGTCGACCATCAGGTACTAATCAACCGCTTGTCTCAGCAGGTTGGCCTCCAGGGAGCTGTGCTTGAGTGGTTCAAATCTTACCTGTCTGGGAGAACTTTTTCTGTCATGATAGGTGATCTGTCCTCCTCTTCATCAACCCCTCTGACCTCTGGCATACCACAGGGATCTATTCTAGGGCCAGTCCTCTTCTCTCTTTACATGCTGCCATTAGGATCAATCATTGCACGTCATAACCTGTCTTTTCACATGTATGCAGACGATTTACAAATCTATCTGCCAGTCACTCCCAACCCCTCACTCAGTTCAAACACTCTTGTCAACTGCTTAAATGACATTAAGCACTGGCTCTCTCAAAACTTCCTCCACCTAAACACAGATAAAACTGAATGCATTTTATTTGGTGCACCTGATGACACCAGCAACATCCTTCCCAGTCCCAGTGTTGGTTTTCCCCTCCCCCACTTCAACCCGGTGGTCAGAAATCTTGGAGTGCAGCTTGACTCCAACTTAAAGCTTGATAAACAGATCAGTTCTGTTGTCAAGACCAGCTTCTTTCAGCTCCGTCTGCTCTCTAAAGTCAAGTCATTCTCAGCCGTGGTGATCTGGAGAAGGCCATCCATGCCTTTGTGACCTCCAGACTTGATTATTGTAATGCTTTGTATGTTGGTATTAATCAATCCTCCATCTCCCGTTTACAGCTTGTACAGAACTCTGCCGCGCGCTTTTTGACCAACACACGAAAATATGAACACATCACTCCTGTCCTGTCCTCTCTACACTGGCTCCCGGTTCAGTTCAGGATACAGTTCAAGCTGCTGCTGTTTGTTTTCAAAGCTCTGAATGGACTTGCACCTCTGTACATCTCAGAACTTTTGAAAGTCCATCAGCCCAGCAGAGCTTTACGATCTGCCAGTCAACACCTGCTGGAGGTGCCTCGCTCAAGGTACAAACAATGGGGAGACCGGTCATTTTCTGTTGCCGGCCCAAAAGCCTGGAACAGTCTCCCCCTTGAGCTGCGTGCCACCTCTGATCTGACTCTGTTCAAAACCAGACTGAAGACCCACTTGTTCAAAAAAGCTTTCAGTGTGTAACTTTTATTACTTTTGGTATTTTAGTATGTAGCATTTTTATTTCCATTGCCTTCTTTTATTGCTGTTGTTTCTTATTCTATTTTCATTGATTTATTGTTCCAGTTTATTCATCTTTTTATCCTGTTAAGCACCTTGGTCAATGCAAGGCATTGTAAGAAGGTGCTATACAAATAAAGTTTATTATTATTATTATTATTAATATATTTTAACAACATTGAAAGGCTTTTTTTGATCCTGTCAACAACTTCCTTCTCCCTTTTTCTGTTTTGCGCCCTGGATAGTTTCTTTTCTGCCGCTCCAAAGTCAAGTGCACAAGTGAAAAAATAAATAAATAAACGCGCCTGAATGCGTTCTCTTAAGGGTGCGTGTTCATAGCACCTATGTGTGAAGGAAGAGCAAATAGATAGGATGAGGGAAGTGAGGGAGCAGGGGGGGTGCCTAATCACTGCTGTTCCCCTGTTATTGTCATTTCATGCAGTTAAAGAAAATGCCTGCTAGAAAAACATTTTTTCTAGAAAGGGTTTTGGCGCCCCCTTTAGTGCAACATCCCTATGCCCTACATAACCAACATAGTGACCATTTGCGCCATTGAACATATGTGATCATAAAACATATTGTAAAGTACAACGTTGCTCATATGAATAACACAGGTGATGCTTTGATTATATTTGTATTAGATCAAAATTAAAAGAGTAGAGATAGTCTCTTTGTAAATGAATATATTCTTTGATTCAAACTAAAAAGGACTAAATTGTGTTAATGTCTGTTATATTGAATGGATCAGTAAAAGTATCACTGAAAAAGTTCAAAGAGACGAAGGTGTATCCTTGCATCATAGTGGACTACGGTTAGGTCCACTACATTCCCCCCTTTTGGAAGTCATCACACGTCCATGGGGATGAGGTCCAACACAAAATGATACCATCAAATGTCTCTGATCTTGATGTAATCCAGCAAGTGAGGAAAAAGTAATTCCCATAATGTTTGTTGGTAATTCCACACTGTTTGTAAGCAATCCCATTGCGGCAAACTTTTTATCCTTTAGAAAACTGAGTCTGTAATCCCTTGGAAAACAAAGTTTATAATCCACTGGAACACAAAGTTTATAATCCACAGCGGTAATTCCACAGCGGTAATTCCACAATGGTTCGAGTTGTTGATTTCATCACCAACAATTGTTTTTATCAGCATGTAGAGGGGATCCCTTGATTGAAGCAGGGGAGGCGACCCTTGGATGAAGGTTGAAGACCAACATTGGAGTTGCAGGTCCTCACATCGAAGGTTGATGGCTGGTTGGTTTCCAGTCGGTGTCACTCTGGTTCTATGGGTCATGCATTAATGTGGTTTTAGGAGGGCTTATGATTGGGATTTTACATTAAGCCTTACCTATATGCACCTGGTGTGTAAGCTATCATGATTTAGATCAGCTACGATTACCAATTAAGAGGTGGGTCATGCTGTAAAAGTTATATTAAGGGATCTATACTCATAGAAGTGTCATTGTGTAATGAAGGCCTCTTCTTCCAAACTATTCCTCCATTCATAACTTGTTAAAGTTAGATCTATCATAGAGAAAGAAAATATAGTTTGGTCTACTTGTCTGTTGTCCTTTAGACGAACGACGTAGGTGTTTAACATATGTGATCATAAAACATAATGTAAAGTACAACGCTGCTCATATGAATAACACAGGTGATGCTTTGATTATATTTGTATTAGAACAAAATTAAAAGAGTAGAGATAGTCTCTTTGTAAATGAATGTTTTTTGAGTCAAACTAAAAAGGACTAAACTGTGTTAATGTCTGTTTTACTGAAAGGATCAGTAAAAGTATCACTGGAACAGTTCAAAGAGACGAAGATGTATCCCTGCATCATAGTGGACCAAGGTTAGGTCCACTATAAGAGTAATATTGCCCTTACATACTTGTTACGACAGCATTGTACAAACTTGAACAACACCCTGAAAACAAACAGTGTTGTCTATGCATTAACATGACTAACGCCTCTATAAATCAATATAAATATAGTATTTATACATTATCAGTACCCAAGACGAATATTTCCTCCCATGTCTGCAGCCACCACCTCTACATTCAAACTAGCTGTGACTCACTTTAGGATGGTGTGATCCTCCAATAACATTTCAACTGAGACTCTACAATTTTTTTCCAGTGGTTTAGAGGTGAATGAGAGTCTGGAGACAGGCCGGAAGTTGGACACCACTGAGGGGTCATGGTTAGGTTTTTCAGGAGAGGCTGGACAGCAGCATGTTTAAAGGTTTTTGGCACCACGCCTGAGAATAAACTGCTATTCACAACAGCGAGAATAGAAGGACCCAGTGTAAGAAAAATCTCCTTTAGTAGACGAGGGGGGGACCACATCAAAAGGAGAACCAGATGGATTCATGTTGCACATGACCTGCTCCAATGAAGACATAGACATGGGCTCAAAGTGGTCAAACACAGCTACACACTGAGATAGGATGGACGGATCATGAGCTAGGCAAAAAAAATAATAATACTGTATGCATATATTTTGAAATATTTTTATTTCATTTCATTTTTAATATATTTTTAAAGTCTTCAATCAATGTAAACTGGTGAATAGCTCCAGAAGTTCCAGTGGGGTGGTGCCCTAGCACCCCCTATTGGCTGGCTGCCCCTGGTTAGTACGGTAAGTCATTCTGTTACAAAGAAGAGGAACTACAAGAAACAAGAAAAACCTTGACCAACAACCAAAAGTTGAAGACATAAAAGGCGTAGCCTCATCTGACAAATCAGTGATTTGTGATCTCACAAATCACTTCTATATGCACTTTAATTATGTTGTTATTATTGTAATTTCAAGTTGCTTTGAGCAGGAAAATATTAAAAAAAACTTGTCATAATTCAACTTGATCTGAAACTTTACCTTGCTGTAAAATCTTCTCTACACTGTAATAAAAAGTTCAAGGACCCTGTAAATATGACAGAAATATCTAGGTGTGGATGCTTAATAAAAATGTTGAATGTCTTGATGATGAATATTTGATTTGATTACATCAATATAAATTAGTGGAAATTAATGTGAAATATTTGGGTGAAATATAAGTACTTGTATTAAGTTAAAGTATTTAAAATAAATGAAGATTTTACTGACAAATAAAATTGTTTATATATTAGTACTAAATTTGGTATTTTTAAACTATTTTATTTTAGAATTCATTACAAAAATAAAGTAGTTTTAACAAGTGTATTTTTTAAAGAGATCAACTTAATTTTATTTGAGACATAACTTAAAGCTTAAAAAAATCAAGTAAACAACGGATCACGTGACATCGGACCGACTAGAAGTTTCTCTCAGTCGGACTCGGCAAGCAGACCTTGAGGCTGCAGCTTGGGGTCTTCAGCTACAAGTTTTAACTTGACTTAAGGTAAGTTATTTTAAACAATTTTATAATGTCTCATAACCTTTTTCACTTAGAGAAGCCAGACATGAGCATGAAATATTAGTTCTATCACGAGGAACCGTGAGAAAGTCTGTCGTCGTCATCAACATTAGCTCGGCTGTTAGCATAGTCAAAAGCTGCTTTAATAATGTTCTGTGTTTCTCCTGCTGGTAAGTGTTTTTATTGCAGCTTAGTTTATTTAGTTTCATAACTTATGAATATGCATTTGCGTGCATTGCTCACATACCGAGCACATGGACGCTGTGTGTAACGAGATCGAGATCTCGCGATATTAAACTCCCGCGATATCTCGTTGAGAGGTAACGTTGTCTCGCGAGTCGCTAATGCTAGCAGAGCCCCTAGCAAGTCAGCGTCACGGACAGCATGGCTTCGCCGGATGAAGTTGCTATAGAAGACGCCCCAACTACTGATGGAGGGTCCCGGCGCTGCGACGCTGCCCCGAATGTAAAGACACACTTGTGTAAACACCGGTGTGACTGGTGTTGCCAGATAGAGTCCCACCCACCCAAAGCACTCTTTACCTGCTAAAGTCAGTAGGAAAATCGCGGTGAACCGCCCAATCTGGCAACACTGGTGCTGATGCGGAAATTTAGCGCACGCATTAGTTAATATTATTTTTTTTAAACAAAGTTGAACGTTCCAAGGTCTAAGGAGATTCAATCAGTAAAATGAAGACATCAGTTGAGTTTGTAATACATGATAAAACATAAAAAAGCCTTTTTGCGGCATAAAACCGATCTTAGAAGTATTCTTGAATTAATATTAAATAATAATAATAATAATACGTTATTTATAGAGCCCTTTAAAACAACCACAGCTGCAACAAAGTGCTGTACATAAAATCAAGAACATTTAAACACATAAAAATAAAAAAGTTGTTAAAACATTAAGATCAATAAAAACAATAAAAACAGTGCAGAACAAAATCAGTCTGCTAAAAGCCAGTGAGTAAAAATGTGTTTTTAAAAGAGTTTTAAAACTGGACAGTGAAGGAGCTTGTCTGATGGGAAGAGGGAGATCCTTCCACAGTTTTGGAGCAGCAACAGAAAAAGCTCTGTCCCCTCTGAGCCTCCGTTTGGACCTCGGCAAAATCTCGTCTCGTTCTCGCAAACTCTGTAATTTGTCTCGTCTCGAGAGTTTTATGTATCGTTACACCCCTACATGGACGTAATGAGAGAAGAGTGGAAGAAGCACCTTGACACAATTTTACAAACTGGTTTATAGTTTTAAGTCCCTTCAATATCATTTTTATGCTGAATGTGGGGGGTTTATAGAGACTGTGTAATACATAGTGACGAAGAGTTTAATCATGCTATTAATATATTTTCCTAATATGCTTTTCAGCTTGTTAAACATCTGATCAAGAAAAGAGAGGTGAGTTGTTTATAGTTAATATTAAAACAGAATATATATATATGAAAATGAAAATGGAAGTTTTGTTGTACTCTTCTAAATTTTGCCTTTAGGTTACAGAAGGAGAAAAGTAACAATGTATGGAATGGCAATGTAAACTCTGCGCATTTGCAGCATCATCAAACAGGGGACTTCTTAAATATTATCGACATAGACATTTGGGTCATCAACATTTTATTCCCTGTGTTTATTTGAACTGTCCATGTTCTTTTAAAACATGGGGTGGTTTGCGTACACACTTAAGCAGAGTTCATAAATCAGAGCAATCTGAAAGTCAAGGATATGTAAAACTTTTAAAGCTGATGTGACTGTAAAACTATCTAATGCTACCAGTTTTCAGCCTAATGAAAGCCAAATTCTGTCTGAAATACAGAAAAAAGAGAGGACCAACATCAATCAGCTGATGTCCAACACTTTTGCTCACAGAAGACAGGATGTTGTCACTCTTCAGCTGAGCGTCAGAGAAATCGAGGAAAAGTGGCCTGCCTTGTTTGATGTGTCACAGGTGAGATTCAAAAATTTGTGCAATACAGCTTAATGCCACAAATTAAGCTGTATCCTTTTTTCCCAGGTCAAAGCCGAATTCCATCGGATCACCACTGTAAATCTTGAGTCGAAATTCATGTCCATGTTGGACCACTACACCCCTAAACTCCTTGCCATCTTCCAAGCCAAGAAAGGTGCTGCTGGAGAGAGACATCGCACAGAAATGAACCTTTTACTCCAGGTATTTATTTATTTTTCTTTGTTTTGAAATGCCCCCACCTGACTTGTCACCAATCTTTTCTTGTCTAGACCAATTTCTCTTCTCATAAAGAACTCCTCTTTACTCGCACTCACCACAACTTCTTATACCTTATGTAGCCGTTATTTTTTATTCCACAAGTGTATCTCAGTATTATTTACTATTTTGTCAGTAGTTACAATAAATTTACTTTATTGAACAGAGTGGAATTCCTATTGAGAAAACCAGAGAAGTTGTCATTCGATGTCTCATTGATCACCTGGGAGAAGACGTGGGTGCCTTGATCAACGAGTTGGAGGTGAGTGCAATGAAACCTGTAAATTACCTGTCTACATTTAGCTACAATAAACACAGACCCACGTGTCAAAACAAAATTACTGTATGGTTCAAAACCATGTGCTTGGCTGATAGTGTTCCAGCACTGCGCTGGATTTCTGGCTTAACTCCAGGGTAAAATAAACAAATAAAATCAGACTTGCCCAGCCAAATATTCCACAAACATTTCTCTGGACCTATGTTAAGGATCTCAACATAATGTTAAGAATCTGAAAAAAAAAAAAATCATAAAATATAAATGTAAACTAGAAGCACTTGGAGAGCGCAAACCTCCACCAAGGCCAATTTCCCCTATCCTGCAGTAGTGAAGAGTCCTTCAAAAAATTCCTGGATCCGGATTGTGATCCAGATCATCACCAACATTTAATAATGTGGTTCTTTGGCCAACACCCACCTGTGGTAAAAATTTCATTAAAATACGTCCATAAGTCTTTCAGTAATTTTGCCCACACAGACAGACAGACGTGACTGAAAACATAACCTCCTTGGCTGAGGTAATACATTTTAATTATAATAATAAATTAATAGTTTTACATCTGAATAAAAATCATATTCTTTTCATCTGTCCACCCCCCCCCCCCATTATAATAGATTTCTGTTTTGTTATATTTTATATAAAAAAGTTCAGTTTATTGATGTGTGAGAAGTCTACAATTATTTGTTTATTCAGTTACTATTTAATACAGCTGGGTAAATAAATAGTTAAAATATATTGATGTGCTTTTTAAAGATTTATTATTAAAATATTATTTCATATTATGGAAAAACACTTAGTTCAAGAGAAAATGGGTTTTTAAGAAAATGGTTACTTTTTAATTAACCATTATTCAATTGATAAGATCAATCAAGTTTAGATTAATTCATTAATCGATAACTCGCATCCCTGATATTAACACCAAAAGAAGTATATTTCTTTACTCAAAAGTGTAGCAAAGGTGTGTCTCTTTGTAAGTTTAGATTTTTTTTTTTTCAAAACCCCTCAGTGTTGTCTCTCTGAAGGAAACAGTTTTTAGTTCATCATAAATATCAGCTATATATAATATACTGTATTACTCTACCAATTTAAAACGGGTCATTTGGGGATTTTAATGAGCAAAATTGTTTATATTTGGAACCAGACTTTATGCATATTGCATGTATAAGTACACTTAAGATCAATCAAGTTTAGATTAATTCATTAATCGATAACTCGCATCCCTGATATTAACACCAAAAGAAGTATATTTCTTTACTCAAAAGTGTAGCAAAGGTGTGTCTCTTTGTAAGTTTAGATTTTTTTTTTTTTCAAAACCCCTCAGTGTTGTCTCTCTGAAGGAAACAGTTTTTAGTTCATCATAAATATCAGCTATATATAATATACTGTATTACTCTACCAATTTAAAACGGGTCATTTGGGGATTTTAATGAGCAAAATTGTTTATATTTGGAACCAGACTTTATGCATATTGCATGTATAAGTACACTTAATTTACTGTAATTCATTGTAGGTGAAATATCAATGGATGTATGGAAATTTGCACAGAAATTTTCATTACAAGTAAAGTTAATAACATATCTCTTTACTGTGTCTACAGAATTTCGACAGTTCAAGCCATAGAGCCATCAATGTTGAAGAAGAGCTGGCAGCAGAGACGATGGCTCTGTTTCTTGTGCGTGATGAAAGTGGACAAGTTGGGAATGTGGGAATAGTCATTGAGGGTGCCATTGTACTTGACCACCTTGGGGATCTCAGCAGAGCCTGCTGCTACTTGCTTGGACTAACTTATGCATTGGACTTCCATCCATCCATCCATCTATTATCTTTACCCGTTTCTTCCATTTTTGGGTCACGGGGGTCGCCGGTGCCCATATCCAGCAATCACTGTGCGATGGGCGGGGTACACCCTGGACGGGTCGCAAGTCCATCACAGGGACACATAGAGACAAACGAGACAAACAACCATACACTCTCTCACTCACACCTATGGACCATTTAGAGTTACCAATCAGCCTAATATGCATGTTTTTGGTCTGTGGGAGGAAACCGGAGTACCCAGAGTGCATTGGACTTGAAATACCCCAAAACTCTAAGATTCACGTTTGAAGTATTTCAAAAGATACTTGTTGAAGTTGATCCTGCAAAGCTTTCAACAAAGGTGCAAAGACTGAAAAACATTTTAATGACCTAGGTGACT
>JBBPBX010046971.1:14281-26366 GCA_038048925.1 Garcialebias charrua | reverse complement strand
GGGACAGTTCACCTCACATGATCCAAGGAGCATGTGGCAGGGCATCAAATGCTTAACAGACTACAAGGGCAAAAGCAAACAATGCCCCAGGGACCCATCCCTGCCTGATGCCCTCAATAAGTTTTATGCACGTTTTGATGATCCAAACAGACCAACTAGCACCAGACTCACCTCATCACCAGACGAGGAGCACCTCAAAGTGACCGCAGCAGAAGTGAGAGGCAGTCTCAGAAGGATCAACCCTCATAAAGCTACGGGTCCAGACAACATCCCAGGGAAAGTTCTGAAGGAATGTGCGGACCAGCTCTGTGAGGTGCTGGCTGACATCTTCACCACCTCACTTGCACTGGAGTCAGTTCCCACCTGCCTGAAGACCGCCACCATCATCCCAGTCCCAAAAAGCTCCACAGTGACTGGTCTGAATGACTACAGACCGGTGGCTCTCACCCCGATAGTCGCTAAATGTTTTGAGAAACTGGTCATGTCCCACATCAAGACAGCCGTCAACATCAACGAGGACCCTCATCAATATGCATACCGTGAGAACCGATCAACAGAGGACGCCATCTCCTCCGTGGTCCACACTGCTCTCACCCACCTGGATCAGAAAGACTCATACGTGCGTCTGCTCTTTGTGGACTTCACATCTGCCTTCAACACCATGATCCCCCAAACTCTGATAGACAAACTATCCACACTTGGACTAAGCCCCTCTATTTGTAACTGGGTCTTAGACTTCTTAACAAACAGACCACAGTCCGTGAAGATCCACAACTTCTCCTCCTCCACCATCACCCTCAGCACTGGCTCTCCTCAAGGATGTGTGCTGAGCCCTCTTCTGTTCACTCTGCTCACATATGATTGTACAGCCACACATCCAGGCTGTCATATTGTTAAGTTTGCAGATGATACAGCTGTGGTGGGATGCATCACAGATAATGATGAATCCAGCTACAGACAGGAGGTGGAACATCTGGAGAGCTGGTGCAAAGAGAACAACCTTCACATGAATGTGAAGAAGACGAAGGAGATGATTGTGGACTTCAGAAGGAACAAACACACCCACACCCCACTGTATATAGGTGGATCTGCGGTGGAGGTGGTCTCCAGCTACAAATACCTGGGTGTACACATGAATGATAACCTCAGCTGGAGCAATAACACCACCAGCCTGATCAAGAAAGGTCATCAGAGACTCTACTTCCTCAGACGGCTGAGACGAGCCGGTCTGAGAAGCCCAGTCCTCACCTCGTTCTACAGGTGTGCAGTGGAGAGCGTCCTGTGCTCCAGCATCAACGTGTGGCATGGAGGCTGCACAGTTGCAGAGAGAAAAGCTCTGCAGAGAGTGGTGAAGGCTGCACAGAAGTCTGTGGGAGTCAGTCTCCCCACCATCACAGACATTTACACCTCCAGATGCAGAAAAAGAGCCACCTGCATCATGAAAGACCTCACTCACCCAGCACACTCACTCTTTGCACCACTCCCCTCGGGACGGAGGTTGAGGAGCATCAAATGTAGAACCACTAGACTGAGGAACAGCTTCTACCCTGAGGCTGTCAGACTCATGAATAAATAAATAATAAGAATAAACACTGCAAAATGTCACATCATGCTGATACTGATCTGTTTCTTGTTGCTGCGTTCATCTGTGACCATCTGCTCATGTTCGTGCTGCTGTTTATAATGATGTTTTTCTACTACATTAGGGCTTAGTGTATTACTAGCTGATGTCTCTCTTAGTTAATCCTAGATGTTATTATTGTTTTTCTCTTGCATTTGTTGTTGGATGTAACTGGGACCCTGTGTACATAATCTCGTTTTCAACACATGTACTACATGCGGTGCAAATGACAATAAATTCTCTCTGACTCTGACTCTGACTCTGATATATATATATATTTTTTTTTACCTCATATCTTTTGTTGCTCATTAAAGGCAAAATGTTGCTTCTGAGTTTCTTGTGTTTTCAATCCTCCCTCCATTTCCTTTGTTCAGGTTCGGAGCTTCTTCGACTCTCTCACTGAAGAGACTGGCTCAAAGATGAGGTGCATCCAGCAGACCTACGAGACCATCGAAGACAACATCCGCTGGATGGATGCTCACCTTCCTCTGCTGGAGGCTTGGCTGAACAGACGCAGCCACACGACGATTCACGAGGATTTATAGCCTCAGATGGAAACTCTCAGCCCTTTTCACTCAGGTGCTGGATCTGAGCTGGTTTTGTTTGGAGCGTTATCGGTTAAAACATTTTGGTCTGTTCAGTTTTAGCGTGTTCATTCTCCCCCAGCCCCCCCAACATAACTTCTGTATTTAGGTTCAGTAAAGACTTGCTGCTTCTGCAGCAACAGTTTTCCTGAGAGCCAGAACTCCAGTGACAGAACTGGATCAACTGCCTCTTGCTTCAGTCCAGCACTGGATTTCCTCCAAAGGGAGGGGGTAACGACAACTTGTTTAGAAACATACGCGAGGACTCAAATTAAAAATAATCTAAGTGGTTTTGTAGCTGAACTGTGAACTTTCGACCTTTTTGAATGTAGTTTTTTTTATAGATATACAGGGAGTCCCCGACCTACGAACGAGTTCCGTTCCTACGCCCGTTCGTAACTCGAAAATTGACGTAAGTCGGAAAATACGTCCAACCGGCACCTCATACGTACAGTACTGTATTTTACCAAGCACGTAGCCTATTCTACCACAGTACCCTACATAATTATCAAAAAACACTTACATTCAGAGCCATAATGAAGGGGAAAAAGAGTTAATGGCCTATTGGTATGCTGGTGAAGCCGTTCCTCTGCCTGTTAGCATGTTAGCTCGGTGCCACTCCAACATCTGAGGCTGTTCGTGCGGTCCAGACTGTTTACAGCAAGGTCTGTTAGCATGTTAACTCCTGTACCAGAGCTCAGAGTTACCTCTGCTCCGGTCTGCCTGTCCAAACAATGCGGTCTCTGTAGTAACTTTCCACTGACTGCGTCAAGCTACCTCTCCCCCCTCCCTCCTGTAAACCTCCTGTGAATTTCCGCTGTCCTCCGGTGAGTTTCGGTACCGTATTTTTTGGTGTAAAGGCGCATAAACCGTGTAACTCGAACAATGCTTTTCAATGGGAGGGCGTTCGTAACCGCGAAACGTAAGTCGAGGCCGTCGTAAGTCGAGGACTACCTGTATTTAAAACCACAAACTCTTTTTACACTTCTCTAAATTAATCCAAAACAGTTCAAAGTTTTTCCAGACCCTCGGACATGCAACTGTCAATTTTCTGACTCGGAGAGAATAAAAGTATAAAAATCGTTCTCAGTATTTGAAAATCCAGTATTGTTTCAACTCGGTTCATTGTTTAAATTCTTTATTCTCGAAGTCGAACAGCCGGGTACTTTGTCACGTGACTGTGTTGCGGAAGTTGGCAGACATCTTTGTTTGGGGGAATACAAACGAGTGCTTCGGCGGGTGAAATTGGTAAAATGGTGAAAAGTTGCTGCATTAAGGACTGCACTTCGCACATAAAAAAACATCCCGATAGAAAGTACTTCATTTTTCCAGCTCCCGTTGTGCAAATACATCAGAACATTAAGAAAGATAAAATACAGAGGTAAAAATTGAATAAAAATAGATAAAATATAAAAAATACAGTAAAAACAACAGTATCAGCCATATCAAAAAGTCAGGTGGCCATTATTGCACATAACCTTATTGCACATAACCACAGTGTTTGCAAGTTAACCATGTGTGTTTATAAGTCTTAACTGCTGTTAGATAATGAACAACAAAATAATTTTGCAGCTCCCGTTGTGCAAATAAATCAGAACATTAAAAAAGATAAAATAAAGAGGTACAAATATAATAAGAAAGTATGATAAAATAAGATTAAAAAAAATGTAAACAACAGTTGCAGCATTAGAGTATCAAGTAGCAACAGTAGCAGCCATATCAAAATTTCTAGTGGACATTCTTGCACATGCTCCCTTCTTTAGTTTTCTGCATTTTGGGCAGTACCAGCTTTTACTTCGTGGAAGGTGCTTCAGACCCAGGCATTTTGGATGATACCACTGATCACAACGATCACATGCTACCATATCGCCAGAATCTTCAGTAGTCTTACACAGACAGTATACTGGACCTGACTCAGGTGACTCTTCTTGGACACCTTGACTTTCAATGTTCTCAGATACATTCAAAGTTGCCTGTTCCTGGAAGTTTGACAACAATCGGGGACAAATATGTGTCTTCCAAAAACATTTGAGCTTTGGAAGTATTTCGTCCTGACAGAGGACATCTGCTGGTACACGTATCATCAAAACATCCAACGGTGTCCAGACTACAACATCTGCAAATGTAGCCTCACACACCATCATTTGCATTTGCACCTGGTACCAGTAGTTGTGTTTGTCTTTCATTTTGAACCTTTCATCAACAAAGAAAGATTTTTCCGCTAAAATATCTTTCATGTTTTTGTCCTTGAATGCAAATGGGCACTTGATCTCAAGCACACCAACACCACAACATTCACATAGAATGACACCATCTGGTGAGGCTCCTATAAATGGTATGTCCTTGTGCACACGGAAGCCAGACTTTGTTACGGTGCTCATCTTGTGACCACAGGGAAAAGTAACATAGACCTCCCCTTTTATGGAACAAGTCGGTGTTGGTCCGGTGCCCGTGTACAGCTGCTTGTAAAGACGGAACCCATCCTCTTCATGTTGTTTTCCCCAGGCAATCGCAGGCACTACAAGTTCAGCTCTGTCAGGGTCACAAATTTTCTTTAACAGACTGGGGGCAGGTGTAGTCTGGTTGGTTTTGACTGAGGCACTCTCCGGTTATTGATGCTGTAATTCGGCCAATTCTGTGTTCATGCCACACTGAGGAAGAGGCCTGTTGTCTGGTGACTTCTTCCAAATAGTTCATTTGTTCTTCACTTGGAGTAATCCGTTTAATGGTTTCTTCATAGTTGTCATCTAGATGGCTCTTTTCTGTATTATGTAACAGAGTCCTGACATTTTGTGGCAACTTCTGGTGCGAGCTGGCAGGTCCTAACCCTGTGAAATTCTTGCTGAACTCTTTAAAAGTACTTAAACCAACACAATTTGGTTTGTGTGCAGCGATAGAAGTAATGAACTTAATTTGCTCGTTAGCAGTAGCTGCAGTAGGAACAACCCTTTTCTTTGTGCTTGAGTTTCGAAGCTTCTCTTTAACGTTCACTTTATAAAAATTATATTTGCAATCTTTGCAGGGCTCACAGTTTTTGTAAAGCACTGGTTCCAAACACAAGGCTTGTCCGTGCACGTTGATGCTGTAAGCCCAAGTCTCACCGCAGCTTCAGTTTTGAAGAGCATGGCACCAACATGGGAGCAGGTTTCACCCAGTCTGAAATTAAGTAAAATAATGCAAGTTAAAATGTCTACTTTTGGGATAGATACATACATATCATAACATTTACTTTTGGCATACAAACATACACATCTACAATTCAACCTAGTTAAGCATTTTATGATAAATTGCAATCAAAACCACATTGTAACATAACATACAAAACATCTGGAAATTAAACAACGCAAGGTTTACCCTTACCCTGCCATGCAGTCACAGTGGGCACTGATAACCGGTCCCGCCTTACTGAGGCATATCCATGGATGATGTGGTTCATCAGTCACTCTCCAAGATGGTTTCACATCTGCCTTCAGCAGTGTATGGCCATAATTTGTTTGCATGTGAAACACAGTCTGCACCCAACCGGACACAAAGAATGTGTGAGCCTCCAGGGACCTGTGGTTCTCCATGGCCTCGAGCGAATACAAACCTAATAAAACATGAAGAAATCATCATTAACTACGAATTGCTTCAGCTGAAAACAGTTCGGTATTTAACATGTTATAATGATAGCACTTTCTATAGTTACAATAGTTATTCACCATATTTCACAGTTATGTTGACTTGACCAATTTTCAACCTTGGCTCTCGACGGAGGCAGTCGCTAGTCCTTCCCTCTCCCGTCCTTCCCCCCCCCTGCTGCCTGCAGCTCCTCAGCTAAGCACCTCGAACGCAAATTAAGATGGATTGGAGGTTTGGGCATTCGATTCTACGAACAAGATTTCTACAGAAGAACGGCAAAGGGGAGCCGGTCCACCCTCACAGAGTGAAAGAGGATACGCCATGGATTCCTGTGGGTGTGGATGGTGTGCGTCTCGCTCTCTGTGCTGTGCTCTGTGGAGGTGAAGAATCTGGATTATATTGGATTATGATGGCAGCGCTTTGCTTTTTGGCGTTTGTGGAGCACTGGTCTATCGCAAAAGAGGGAGACTTCAGCAGGACTTAATGCCTGGAGCACCCGACGTCTGGTCTGCGCGGTGACCTCGAGAAATCAGCTGTTTGCGAGCTTATCCAGAGGGTGAACAGATCACCCTCGGACTGGGACTCTGCACGCTGTGGTCAACATCTGAGGTCAGAGCTTGGATCAGTGGAAAAAGTCCCGAATTGGATCACTTGGAACAGAGTCGCCCTTACAGACTGAAGGCTACAGAAATTACAATGTGAGCCTGAAATGAAAATATTTGTCAATTCTTATCTGACTCCCTTGGAAACAGCCTTGAAAAAGGCTGGATATCTAATTTCTCCTGAGATGTGCTTTACTGTGGACAAAAACAGCTGCTCTTTGTCTTGTCTGCTACCCCCCCCCCCGGAGAACTTTTCTATGAGCGTTATCGGAGGCTATCTGGAATGTCTCATGGACAGAATCCTCCCTGCCTCAGTCTCAACATGCAACATGTAACTGTCTAAATGTGCTTATTGGTATAGTTTTTACTGTGTCATGTGGTGTCTTGGCAGACAAAATGTGATACATTACCAATCAAAAAAGGTGTTCAATGCAGGATCAACTGGACTTTATTTGTTGCAGAAAACGTTTCGACTTCTGTCCAGAAGTCTTTTTCAATTCTGAATTGAAAAAGACTTCTGGACAGAAGTCGAAACGTTTTCTGCAACAAATAAAGTCCAGTTGATCCTGTATTGAACGCCTTTTTTGATTTTATCATGTCCTGGACGACTGAGAATCTTCACCAGCATACATTACCAATGATGTCCTCTTGGCTGCTGACACTGGCTCTCCCTCCATCCTTGTCCTCCTTGACCTCACTGCAGCCTTCGACACTGTGGACCATAGTATCCTCCTCCACCGTCTTCATGTGGAGGTCGGTCTCTGCGACACAGTCCTGGACTGGTTCAAATCTTTCCTCTCCAATAGGCTGGAATGTGTTAGTCTTGGCAACGCCACGTCCCAGACAGTTTGTGTCTCCTGTGGTGTCCCTCAGGGGTCGGTTCTGGGGCCCCTGCTGTTTTCCCTTTACATGCTGCCTTTAGGTCAAATTATTAATCAGTTCAACATTTCTTTTCACTGTTATGCCGACGATACACAGCTTTACATCAGGACTGGAGCATCCTCATCTTCCACCTTGTCATCTCCATCTTCACTCACTGCCCTCTCTGCCTGCCTGGAGGCAATTAGGGCATGGATGAATCAGAACTTTCTTCAATTAAACTGCTCCAAGACTGAGGCCATACTGATTGGCACCCCTCACCAGGTACAAACATCTCCTATAACAACACTTTCCTTTTCTGGACAAGACATCCCCCTCTCCACCTCTGTTACTAATCTTGGAATAAAAATGGACTCCAATCTTACATTTGAAAATCACATTAAGCATCTGTTTAAAACTTGCTTCTTCCATCTTCGAAACATCTCCAGACTTCGCCCATCCCTAACTTTTTCCGATGCTGAGAAGCTCGTCCATGCTTTTGTCTCCTCCAGGCTCGACTACTGCAACTCCCTGTTTATTGGAATCCCTGGCAAAAACCTTCAGAAACTTCAATATATTCAAAACAGTGCAGCAAGGATCTTGTTGAGAGTTCGTAAATTTGAACATATTACGCCCATTCTCCATAACCTTCATTGGCTTCCTGTCGCCTACAGAATTCAGTACAAAACTGCTCTCATTACACATCAATGCTTACACGGAACTTCACCAGATTATCTGAAGGATATTCTTATTCCATACTCATCCACCCGTTCGCTGCGGTCACAGAACAGCAATCTCCTTCACATTCCGAGAACCAAATTAAGGACCATGGGAGACCGGGCTTTCAGTGTGGCTGCCCCCCGCCTGTGGAACTCTCTTCCTGACTGTCTAAGAGCCCCACAGTCTGTGGTTGACTTTAAGAGCGGCTTGAAGACCTTTCTTTTCGACCAAGCATACTCTACCTCCTCATGATTCTACTTTTGATCTTAGCTGATATTGTTATTGATTTTAATTGTTTTATTATTTGTTTTATTGACATTTAATTCTGTTGCTCCTTGTAGCACTTTGAGATTTTCATTAATGAAAAGTGCGTTATAAATTGAATTCATTATTATTATTATTATTATTACATTTTTTTAATACCAACGCTGTGACCCTCATGGTACTTTCCTTTTTCACACCTTTGACCTTCATCCCGAAACGGATGAGAGAGGCCACGCTGAAGAACATGTCATGTGTTCTGAATAAGCAGCAGCTTTACACACTCTCCATCTCAGGATGACTGTGCATACATAATCACGCTGTATCGGTGACAACTGGTGCAATGTTAATAAAAGCTCTTGAATCTTGAATCTTGTTCAACAATGGGTAGTGCTAGCATGAAACTGATAACCTCATTGCTATTTATCATAGTAAAAACATATGCATTTCATATTAACATCTCATTTAAAATACAAAAACGTATTTTATAAAGACTAATAAAAATCATTAAAAAAATAAAATTGGAAAAAATTCACTTACGTGGACTTTTTATGAGATAGGTGTAAACATCCTTGTAGTTTAACTCGGGCCAGGCCATGGGGTTATTTACCCACATATCAACCGGTAGTTTATACGGACATTTTTGGAATCCAGACAGTTTCAGTTTCATACTGTACCGCTGTCGCGCATAAGTAGTAAACTGTCTTCGTATTCATAAGACATCCTTCCAAAGATATGTGTGCTACACAAAAATATTCGATTCGACTTTACTAGCAAACAAAACGAATTCCATTGGTCTAAACCGCATTGTTTTCCCCCACAACGAAACCGGATGTTGAAATCACGTGATGTGTGATATCACGTCGACCTCGAGAATCTTCTTGGTACGGTGTTTCCTGGTCCAAAGCTGTAAACTTGTATTTCTGCTCAGAGTTGTTTGTTTTTGGGTGATGGTGAGTTTGAACAAATCTGTGTTTGATATGAAGTGAGTTGGTTTGACAGCTATGAAGTCTAGTTGTTGTTGTTTTTTTAAGTTTGGATTTCTGCTGCATTTTTTTTTTTTTTACAGAAGGTGACAACAAATTTTAAATATTGAACTGATATAAATGTAGCAAAAGGAGTGCAGAGGCATTTCACTACTGAACTGTTTCTTACCAGCAATATAAAATAAAGATGCAACATATGTTCTAAAACATACAGCAAAAAGCGATGAGTTTTAATCTTTATTTTGCTAATATTAGAACAAGAGTGGGATGCATTTATGAATTTATAAACCAAAACTGACATGTAAAGAACTTGTGATGGATCAAATCCCAAACAGCTTGTTGCCGTTTCCTACAGTTTCTGAAGTTGAGAGCACAAATGTGAATCCTGATTCTACTACTTTTTTCTTTATAAAATCAATGTGCTTGAAGGAGTCAGCACGGTTTCACTTTAGAGAATAAATTACTGACTGATAAGCCAAGTATTGTTCAGAAAAGATGACCAGAAAAGCAGTTTGACATAAAACAAGTCAAACTATTATTTAACAGCTCTAGCAAGTTTTTTTAAATTTATTGTAGATTTGATTTTTTTATCACAACACTTTTCATAAGAATGTTTTTGGTACCACTTTACAATAAAGCTCCCCTTATGGCTAATATATTTTTTATAAATATATGAATTCCTCTATAAACACTATAAATCATTAATACTTGCTTATTATGCATTAATTAAGGTGACAGAGACAAAACTGACCAGTTTCTTGCCAAATAGTGAGCCAAATATGTTCACCTATATATTTCATCTAGATTTGTTACAGTAAACATTTCAGACTAACTTACTACATAAGCACAATAAGTATTTGTAAACCTTTTAGGATATATTGTACAGTATTAGTTGTAGATACTTGAGAGAGAGAGAGGGAGAGAGAGAGAATCTTTGTCATTTGCACCGCATGTGGCACATGTGATGAAACGAGATACAGGGTCCCGGTTACATTCAACAATAAAAAGTAAAAGAAAAACAGTAATAAGATCTAAGATATGAACTAAGAAAACCATCAACAACAAAAAAAATACACTAAGCACTAATGTATAATGCTTTATAATGCAGTGATAAAGTAAAATATGCTAAAGAAATAGGTTTACAAATGCTTAATGTCAGTTGTGTCTCTCTGTCACTCTTAATTAATGCATAATCAGCAGTTATTAATGATTTATAAAGTGTTTATAGAGGAATTAATAACACATCTATAAACTATTAGCCATCTGGGGAGCCTTATTGTAAAGTGGTACCATGTTTTTACCCGGAAGAGTTTGGACCAGATGTTCTTCTGCTAAGAAAAATGTTTTAATCAGATTTTTTATTTTTTTTAAAGTCACACAATCCATTAAAATTCAGCAATATTCAGCAATTCATAATGGTTGATTATTATTGTTTAATCTGATTGTTGGAAGTAAGGGGCAGATATAATAAGATTTATTCTTCTTTCTGCTACCTTTCATTTTTTTTATATTTTGTACATTATCATTTATGAGATTGTCTTGTATTGTTTCTTTTGTAAAAAAAATGAACAAATTTAATAAACATAAACAATATGATTCTTCGGATTCAGTTTGGTTCAGTGAAGAAAAATTAGTTTTTTATTGAGAAACCTATGAGAAATAAAGTTAGTTTTCTTCAACATTTCTGTATTTCTCTTACTTGACTGTTTTTCTCACTAATAATGATTTGATTAACGTTTCACTCACGTCCCGGCCCTCAGTGTCTGGATGTAAACTTTGTATCCTCACTCTCTTCCAATCAGCAAGACCAATGGTTCCCCCGGGAGAGACTGTTTTTCCTGGTTTGTGTGTTTCATTTTGTAATCATTACAGCTGTAACGTGCACGTTTTCACTCTCCAGGGCTTTCGTAAATCACCATTCTTTATTTTCTCTGGTCGTGACAACAAGGTTCTGTACTCTGCAGCTCAGATTATTCATTCAACCTTTATTTGGGCAGGTTAATCTCATTGAGCCTCGATGACTCATTTACAAGAGAGACCTGGCTACAAACTAAAGAATGATGACAACAGCAACAGCAGAATTTCCTTAAACAATCAACATTAGACAAACAAGAGATAAATACAGTATAGATTTTTTTTTAAACAAATTAAAACAAAGATATCAAAGTAGCAAAACAGACAGATTGTATAAGGTAGATGTAGAAAATCAAAAACAGGAACATGTCTGCATTGGTTTTTGCCAGGATTCCAACAGATTCTTAAAACCATTTAGAGAGGTCAAGGCTGAGAGCTTCAGATCTTTTTGTAAGATATTCCAGGAAGCAGGAGCGGAGTAGGAGAAGGCCCTTTTTCCAAGTTCAGTTCTCACTGACGGAACACTGCAGGTAATCATGTCCTGAGAGCGCATGCTGTAGCTGCACTCACGCAAAGACATGTAGGAGGAGATGTATGAAGGCAGCCGACCAAGAAGTGATTTAAAGATGAAAATGTACCAGTGAAAGAGTCTGCGTGAGGTTAATGATGTCCAGTGAATACAGGGTGCAGTGGTGGGTATGATAATCACAGCCAGTTATGAATCTGGAGGTTATGCACCATAACCAATGTTCCCTGAAGGAGGGGAACAAGGTGCAACATAGACATATGGATATGGGAATTGCGCCCCCGCGCGTTCACCTGTGAAGACTCTTTCAACACGCCTGTCAAGGCCAATGAGATCGCTGCATGAGCAGGAGGCTCCTCACTCCTGCTATAAAACAGGCAGCGTGCCTCGTTTCCGTCATCTGCAAGCACGTCGCCGAGCTTTTGTTAAAAGCATTGAAGGGGCCGACTTGT
>JBBPBX010046970.1:0-26367 GCA_038048925.1 Garcialebias charrua | reverse complement strand
ATTAAAAAAACACAGTGTGGTGTAAGAATCATATATTTCCTTACTTTATTACCCCTAAATATTTTCCCATATCTGACAATAACAATTTTCCCCGTCACATTGATGCCCATCTCCCTCTCTAACTGGAAGAAGTCCTCTGTTCGACCATAGTTCACATAAACCAAATCCCCCTGCAAAGAGACAGCAAAAGGAAACATTTGAAATAAATTATTGGTTTTGTTTTTTGACTCTGCATGTTTGCGAGTGCTGTTTGTACCTCAGGTTGTCCTTTAGGAGAGTAAGCGCTGTATGGAGGCACAATGTTGGAAACATCTTCATACCCCGGTGGAATCGGCTCAGCCAAAGAAGTGTTAAGAATCTGAGTGAGCAAAGATGACACAAGACCACCAGAAATTAGATTTTAAAAACAATTTTTTGCCTTTTTGATGAACTTGTACATGCGTTTTTTTTAATTGTTCAAATTGTTTAATAATGCTTTTATATTTTTACTCCTCTTTTAGTGGGATGTAAAGAGACTTGTAAGCCACTCCGTGTTACTATTTACTCATTAATGTAAGATACTGTATTATCGTCAACATATCAAACTAACAAGTAGGTTAAATATGAAGCACGACAATTTTGATAAAGACGTTGAAACCTTTTTAAAAAGTATTTCTAGAGCATTAAAAAAGAGATTAATCAAAGCCATCAAACGGGTTATTCACTAAACTCTCGGTCATGTGCTCATTCAGTTTGCACTACTTCTCATATTTGCACTAATGTTTGTATTACATTACTGCCTATAGTCATACTACTGTTTACATTTATTAATACGGTTTACATTTATTACTACTGTTTACATTTATTACTACTGTTTACATTTACACTACTTTTATATCTACACTACTGCTGATACATATACAGTATTCTCTGACTAGCCTTATCTAAGGATGCCAAATGTGCCTTATGTGCCTCACTGCATATGCCACTTTGCCTCTATACCAACATCAACTACCTCATACATATACTGTGTACATTAACTTATATGCTGCTGTGCCACTCTTTGCAAATGTCAATGCTAGAACCTTCAGTTTATTTTATAGATATACTTTTTATACTACTATGAAAAAACTCAGGACAGTATTACACTTTTATTATTTCATTTTATGCTTATGTTCATTGGGTGTTTGGTGTTTTAGGGGTGTTTGGTGTTTCAGTGTTGGTGTAAATTTCATTTTCATACTTTTATACTACTATGAAAAAACTCAGGACAGTGTTACACTTTTACTATTTTATGCTTATGTTTATTAAATGTTTTAGTGTTTAGTGTTTAGATAGTTACTGTTGCACCGAGGGACTGAGAGAAACGCAATTTCAATCCTGTGTATGTCCTGTACATATTGCAGTTTTGACAATAAAGTTGACTTTGACTTTGACATTGAAACCTTTTTAAAAAGCATTTCTAGAGCATTAAAAAAAAAGATTAATCAAAGCCGCACAACTTTAGTGCATTGCTGCTTCTGTATCTTCAATTCAGTATATTTATAAAGCCCCAAGTCATAAAAAAGTCATCTAAGGGCACTGTACAAAAATATTCACATTCATACAAAAGCCAATTAGTAAAAGTTATCCAAGGAAGCCAGCAGATTGTGTTTAATCATCACTTCATTGCAATCTCCCATCCTGAGCTAGCACAATGGCAACAGTGGAAAGGAAAACTCTCTTTAAACAAGAATCTTCAGCAGAACCAGGCTCAAGATGAGCGACCATCTGACTTGACTGGCTGGGTTTGAGAGGACAGGAAGTAGAAACAGAAACACTGAATAGCAGGTCCACATGTACTGTCTATTGGAGGAAAGACAAAAACACATGTTAAGATAAAAAATTATTACAAATACAAAAAAATTAGAGTAGAGTAAGTAAAGACAGCAGCAGAGTGAATAAATGTGGTCAGTTTGTCCTCCAGCAGTCTAAGCCTATAGCACAGGGGTGACAAATACATTCATAAAAGGGGGCAACAATTAAAATATTTTTCAAACTAAGGGCCGGTTTCAGAATCAGCATTAACTCATGTTAGCTACCCAACATATTTTCTTGTTCACAGATTCCTCAAAAATAGTTTGATTGGTCTCATTTGACTTTCTCTGTTGCACTTTTGACATCATAATCAAATATTACTGCGAAAAATGTAAGTGAGACAAGTATTTTACATTTAAAATAACATTTTGGGTGCCAGATAAGATGTCAACAAGGGCCACATTTGGCACCTGGGCCTTGAGTTTGACACATATAGCAGCATAACACTAGGGATAGCTCAGGAAACACAAGACACCCTAACTATAAGATTTATCAAAAAGGAAAGTCTTAAGTCCAGTCTTCAAACTGGACAATGTGTCAGCCTTACAGACAGAAACTGGAAGTTAGTTCCACAATAGAGGAGCCTGATAACTGAAAGATCTTCCTCCTATTCGGCTTTTGGAAACTAAAGGAACCGCAAGTAAACCTGCAGTCTGAGAGCAAAGTGCTCTGTTAGGAAAATATGGACCAATAAGATGTGTAATATAAGAGGGAGCTAGGTTGTTGAGAGCTTTGTACAAAGTAGGTTAGAAGTAAGGGTTTGAATTCAATTCTGGATTTGACAGGGAGCCAATGGAGAGAAGCTAAAACTGTAGAGATATAATCTCTCCCACTAACTCCAGTTAAGACTCTGGCATTTTGGATCAACTGAAGATGTTTTAAAGTATTTGGACACCCAGATAACAAACCATCGCAATAGTCCAGTCTAGTCTAGATGTGACAAATGCACAAACCAGTTTTTCTGCATCACTTTAAGATAAAATATTTCTAATTTTACTGATATTACACATGTGGAAGAAGGCAGCACTAGTAACATTTTAATGTGGGGGATTAAAAAAACGTCCTGATCAAAAATAACACCAATATTTTTAACATTAGAGCTGGAGGCCAGATTAATGCCATCCAGAGGAAGTGAAAAGCTGCAAAGTTTATTCCTAAAATGCTCAGGTCCAAAAACCAAAACCTCAGTCTTGTCTGAGATTAAAAGCAGAAAATTAAGGGTCATCACTTGTCTTGGTAAGTAATAATGCAGACATGTTCCTGTTTTTAGTATTCTACATCGCCTTATAATCTAGCTGTTTTTTCACTACTTTTCCTTTAAATTATCCTTTAAATTACCATTTTATTTTCACATAAAAATGTATGCATTATTTATGATTATCTGTTATTGTCCACTGTTGTCATCACTCTTTGTTAAAATCAGGTCTCTCTTGTAAATGAGTCCCCTTGGCTCAATGGGATTAACCTGTATAAATAAAGGTTGAATGAACAATGATCAGCTCTTATTTGCAGAATTACCGCATTTGTTGTGTGCAAGACTTTTTTTCATTACCACATTTTTTACCTTCAAACAGAGGTAAAAAATGTGTTAGGAATTATTTTTGTCTCCAAACCCTATGTGTCATTTTTCACCACTTTTATTGTCTGTCCAACAGATCTCACTTGTAAATGAGTCTTCGAGGCTCAATGTGACTTATCTGTTTAAATAGATAAGTCACAAAAAAGTCCAAAAGTCATTTTGTTTTATAATGTGGTTTTGTAAATAATTTTCTTGTGTTTTTTAAAATTGAAATGAATAAATTTAATAATAAAAAAAATAAAGGTTGAATGAATTTGTATTTATTATTATTATTATTTTTTTTTTATCTGACAGTTGTTTTTCAAAGTTTTGCCTTATTTCAAATATTTGTATGGGACCATTTCTTCTTTGAAGAAAAAACAAAAAAACAGCACCTTAATAGAAGATATGAACCAAGGCTGACAGCATCAAATGTTGCTTAACTGTGAATTAATGTGAATTATATAAATTATATAAATGATTTATGAAAACTGATTCAGATGATTTAACATGCTTACATATTCTGTAATAATAGATACCAGATGGTCCTGCACTCAACATTTTCTGTGCATTTGATAACAAGGGTTGTGTGAATGTGTGTGCTGTTTAGCTGATTTTTTTGTCTGCTGAAATGTGTGACTAATTTAAATGTAATAAAACCCTGAATATGTCAAGCTCCATAATATTTCCCAGCCTGCAGTACTAATAAACTCAGTTTTTTGTTGCCTCAGTGCTGAATCTCTATCTCTTGTCATAAGACACAAGCAGAGGTTTATCTTAGCATAATGAGACTATAAAAGGACTCTGGACCTCAGTAAAACCAGCAGCATGGAGGTTAGAGAGAGACAGCTTAGCGTGTGATTTTGTGAACTCTACATGCAGTCTGTAACTTTGTTAGCTCCACAAACATGCAGACATTCGGACTGAATTAAGATTTTTGTTCAGTTGTGTGAGAAAATCACACACAATCATTGTTCCACACTTAATCTATTGTATTGATGTTTGGGGGAAAGCGTGTAAAACAATTACAAAACCTATTTTTGTATTACAGAAAAGAGCTGTAAGAATTATCACCAGAAAGCATTTCTGTCACCCATCAAGCACATTATTTTATCAACTGAAGTTATTGAAGTTCCATGATTTGGTAGATTATATTTTATCAGTAATGTATAGGGTTCAGAATAACGCATTACGTTTAAATATCCAAATGCACTTTGTTAAAAGACAAAGTTGTTATAATCTCAAGGGGACAGAGATATTTGTAAAACCAAAATTCAGAACTAGTTTAAAGGGACGGTCCACCTCAATCCAGGGAATTGGATTGTGGAATGGTTTGGAGAGTGAAGTTAAAAATGCCAAGTCAATGCACACATTTAAGGAAATGATCAAAACTGAATTGTTAAAAAAATATATGAAGTAGCGTAATGTGTATTGTATTAGAGTTAGAAAAAATACAAAGAGTTGTTCATTTTGTTCTGTTACTGAAGATTATTTTTTTTGATTGAACTAATTGTTTGAAAAAAGGGGCAGATACAGTAAAATAAGATTTTTTCTTCTTTCTGCAACCTTTCATTTTTATATTTTGTATTCTTATCGTTTATGGGATTGTTTTGTATTGTATTGTAAAAATGAACAAATTTTATAAATAAAAATAAATTACTACATTAGGGCTTAGTGTATTACTAGCTGATGTGATGTCTCTCTTAGTTAATCCTAGATGTTATTATTGTATTTCTCTTGCATTTGTTGTTGGATGTAACTGGGACCCTGTGTACATAATCTCGTTTTCAACACATGTACTACATGCGGTGCAAATGACAATAAATTCTCTCTGACTCTGACTCTCTAAATAAAAAATCTGCATCCTGTGAAACCAGAGAGAAAGAGAGTTTAGCCCCCAGTATACCTCTGCGTACGTCCGTACGCGTGTCTGTATGCGCGTACTGTACGCAGAAAGTTCAGCCCCACACTCCAGCATACGTTCTCGCGTACATTCTCGCCTTTTCGCGCCAAATTCTTGACACCATTTGAGCAGCTGCAGCGCAGCTCCAGACAAATAATAATAATAATAATAATAATAATAATAATAATGAATTCAATTTATAACGCACTTTTCATTAATGAAAATCTCAAAGTGCTACAAAGTGCAACAGAATTAAATGTCAATAAAACAAGTAATAAAACAAGTAAAATCAATAACAGTATCAACTAAGATCAAAGATAGAATCATGAGGAGGCAGAGTATGCTTGGTTAAAAAGAAAGGTCTTCAAGCCGCTCTTAAAGTCAACCAGTGACTGTGGAGCTCTTAGGCAGTCAGGAAGAGAGTTCCACAGGCGGGGGGCAGCCACACTGAAAGCCCGGTCTCCCATGGTCCTTAATTTGGTTCTCGGAATGTGAAGTAGATGACTGTTCTGTGACCGTAGAGACCGGGTGGATGAGTATGGTGCAAGAATGTCCTTTAGATAATCTGGTGAAGTTCCGTGTAAGCATTGATGTGTAATGAGAGCAGTTTTGTACTGAATTCTGTAGGCGACAGGAAGCCAATGAAGGTTATGGAGAATGGGTGTAATATGTTCAAATTTACGAACTCTCAACAAAATCCTTGCTGCACTGTTTTGAATATATTGAAGCTTCTGAAGGTATTTACCAGGGATTCCAATAAACAGGGAGTTGCAGTAGTCGAGCCTGGAGGAGACAAAAGCATGGACGAGCTTCTCAGCATCGGAAAAAGTTAGGGATGGGCGAAGTCTGGAGATGTTTCGAAGATGGAAGAAGCAAGTTTTAAACAGAAGCTTAATGTGATTTTCAAATGTAAGATGAGAGTCCATTTTTATTCCAAGATTTGTAACAGAGGTGGAGAGGGGGATGTCTTGTCCAGAAAAGGAAATTGTTGTTATAGTAGATGTTTGTACCTGGTGAGGGGTGCCAATCAGTATGGCCTCAGTCTTGGAGCAGTTTAATTGAAGAAAGTTCTGATTCATCCATGCCCTTATTTCCTCCAGGCAGGCAGAGAGGGCAGTGAGTGAAGATGGAGATGACAATGGGGAAGTAAGTAAGTAAGTAATTTTTATTTATATAGCACATTTCCCAGACATGAGAGTCACAAAGTGCTTCACAAGAGGAAAAATAAAATCATAAAATCACAGAAATAAAATCATAAAATCACAGAGATACTATACAAAAAGGTAAAACATAACAAGCTCTAAAAACAATGTACAAAGTTAACCAAACGCCTGTCTGAAGAGATGAGTCTTAAGACTGTTTTTAAATGCAGCTGTTGACTCGGAGCAGCGTATTGTTATAGGGAGAGCGTTCCAGAGCCTCGGAGCCACCACTTCAAATGCTCTATCGCCACGAGTTCTAAAATGAGTTCTCGGAACTGTCAGCAGTAGCTTATTGGAAGACCTCAGAGTTCTAGATGGACAAAGAGGCTTCAAAAGGTCCAATAAATATTTAGGAGCCTCACCATGTAATGCTTTAAAAGTTAATAATAAAATTTTAAAATGTGACCTAAAATGAACTGGGAGCCAGTGTAGAGAGGCCAGAACCGGAGTGATATGGGAAGATGAGGAGGCTCCAGTCCTGATGTAAAGCTGTGTATCGTCGGCATAACAGTGAAAAGAAATGTTGAACTGATTAATAATTTGACCTAAAGGCAGCATGTAAAGGGAAAACAGCAGGGGCCCCAGAACTGACCCCTGAGGGACACCACAGGAGACACAGACTGTCTGGGACGTGGCGTTGCCAAGACTAACACATTCCAGCCTATTGGAGAGGAAAGATTTGAACCAGTCCAGGACAGTGTCACAGAGACCGACCTCCACATGAAGACGGTGGAGGAGGATACTATGGTCCACAGTGTCGAAGGCTGCAGTGAGGTCAAGGAGGACAAGGATGGAGGGAGAACCAGTGTCAGCAGCCATGAGGACATCATTGGTAACTCTCAGCAATGCAGTCTCAGTACTGTGAGCTGCCCTGAATCCAGACTGGAACTTCTCATACAGGGAGTGTTGCTGTAGGTGGTCCTGCAGCTGAGCAGCAACTGCTTTTCCAGCAGAAAAGGGAGGTGTGAAATTGGGCGGTAATTAGAAAAAATGTCGGGATCCAAATTGGATTTTTTCAGAAGAGGCCTAATGATGGCAGTTTTTAGAGGCAGTGGAACATGACCAGATTGTAGAGACTGATTTATTATTTGAGTGATTAATGGGCTTATTGCAGAGTGATTGGATTTTATGAGAGACGAGGGGAAAGGATCCAGGGCGCAGGATGAAGGCTTCATTTTCTTGATGATGGCTTCCACTTCACTCTGAACAACTTCATCAAAGCTGCTCAGGGACCCAGAATGCAGACGGGTAGATGGCACACTGAGAACAGGGAGGTTGTGGAGCTGAGATCTGATAGTGTCAACTTTGTTTTTAAATGATGAAAGGAACAGGTCACATTTTTGAGCAGAGTCCTCAGGAGTTTGTTTAATGGGATTAAGCAGATGAGTTATTGTGGAGAAGAGCTGTTTAGAGTTTCCAGGGCAGGTGTTGATGATGTTGGAATAATATTTGGAACGTGCTTCTTTAAGAGAATAGGCGTACGCTTTCTGATGTTCTTTATATGTCTGGGTTTGAAGCAGGCGAAGAAGAAGGCACTTCCAGGGAGATGGCCCTGTGGTCTGAGACACCCAGGTCATATACAGATAAGTTATTGATGAGTACAGTGTCTGTAATCACCAAATCCAGAGTATGCCCCCTGCTGTGCGTAGGGGCGTCAACGTGTTGAGTGAGATTAAGAGAGTCCAGAAGAGACTTAAAATCTGTTGCCAGAGGTGAAGAGGAATTGTCCATGTGGATATTTAAGTCACCAAGAAAAATGGTCTTCACAGGGGAGGTGCAGAAAAAAGTGAGGAGGTCATGCATCTCTGAGTTAAATGAAACATGTGGTTTGGGAGGCAGACAAGGAGCGGTTACCTACAGGACAAATTGAGGTCGCTGATTGGTCATTTGCTGACACGCCTACTGAATTGATTGACAGGTCAGGGGAAAAAAACGACTAGAGCCGGCAGCTCCAGCCGCAGTGGTGTTCTATGTTGGTGTTCTATAGCCAGACATAATTTTTCTTTTCACTGCTATGCCGATGATGTACAAATTTATCTACCAATGAAACCCAAAAACAGCAATCTTCTCACCCCATACGCTGATTGTATTGCCGACATTAAACAGTGGCTTCACCGTAATTTTTTGTTTTTAAACGAAGGAAAGACAGAATGCATCTTCTTCGGTGATGATGCTCCCTGTAACTTTGGTGCTCTAACTTCCAAATGCAGACCAACAGTTAAAAACTTGGGGGTGACATTTGACAAGGACTTAAAATTTGATAAACAAATAGCGTCTGTAGTCAAGGCCTGTTTTTATCAATTACGTCTTTTATACAAAGTTAAACCTTTTTTAAATCGTTTTGATTTAGAAAAGGCCATTCATGCTTTTATCACCTCAAGGCTTGACTACTGTAATTCCCTGTATGCGGGAATCTCCCAATCCTCCATTAGACGCCTTCAATTGGTCCAAAATGCTGCAGCTAGACTTTTAACCAACACCTCCAGACGTGAACACATTACCCCTGTTTTATTTTCTCTCCATTGGCTTCCAATTGATTTTAGAATTAAATTTAAAATTTTATTATTCACTTTTAAAGCTCTTAATGGTCTTGCCCCACTGTATTTGACTGATCTTGTAACTGTCCGTGAATATAGGAGAACACTGAGATCATCAAATACATTTCTCCTGTCTGTTCCAAAGACCAACTACAAACGTTGGGGTGACCGGGCCTTTTCTGTCGTTGCACCCAGTCTCTGGAATAAGCTACCTCTGGACTTGCGCTCCATCACTCATATGGAGTCTTTTAAATCTAATCTAAAAACCTTCTTATTCAGGCAGGCTTTTAATGCCTAGTGGTTCTTTGACATTCTTGTTAGGTCTAAATTGTTTTTAATTTTTAACTGGCTGTTTTTTATTGTTTGTTTTTATTGTTTGTTTTTATTTCTGTATTGTTCAGCACTTTGTGCACCTTCTGGCTGCTGAAAGGGGCTCTATAAATAAAGATTGATTGATTGATTGATTGATGTTTATATGTTAATAAAAGTTCTAAAAAAAAAAAAAAACAGGGAGCGCTGGTCCTGCAGCTCACACATCAGACCAGCACACCAGGAAATCTACAGAACCTCCCGCAGCCATGCTGAACCTGAGATTAATTCGCTCGTGACAAATTAGTTAATTTCTCATCATTTTAGTCATGAAATCAATGAAGGAGGAAGCGATCACTTGCCTTTTGGCAAAAAACAAACAAAAGAAAAGGCCAGATCAAGGATGAAAAAGGGGGAATTTAATTCATTGGTGTCGCATACAAAACAGTCCGGCGCCGGGCAGTTTATTGTGAGACACCGCGTTTGCGTACGTGGTCGTAAAATTTGAGCTTTGCGCGTACATGCCCTGCGGGGGTACGCTTGTACCTCTGTGTAGTACGTGCGTACCTTTGCGTACGGACGTACGCAGAGCTATACGGGGGGCTTAATTGAGGAGAATCAAGTGTTTGCTTCATAGAGCGTTAAATGGTAAATTGGTTAGTTTCGTTAAATCTTTGCAAGTTACACTCAAGACACACTTATAAGTCCAAAGCCTAGCTTTTCTTGAAGGAATGCATATCGCCCACTGCTGTTTGTATCAAAGTTGTTGGTAAAAATAGGTTGAGAAACGATAGGTAACAATAGGTCAAACCTTGGAGAGAGAGAAAATGTTTTGTACAATTTCATGCAAAATCATGAAATGTGCTCAGAGTATGCATTATGAATGACTCAGGAATAACACCTAATTTGAGTTAAACATCTGTAAAATTGACTCACTTATATAGCCATTTGGTGTTTCCTGAGGTCATTTGGCTGTAGCAGCCATATTGAATTGGGTTGGCTAATGAGATGTAGATGTACGCCCAATAATTAATTCTTGAAAGTTCAATTAACATTCACCCAGTATGCTGGTGAAGATTCTCAGTCGTCCAGGACATGATAAATCAAAAAGGCGTTCAATTCAAGATCAACTGGACTTTATTTGTAACAGAAGACGTTTCGCTTCTCATCCGAGAAGCTTTATCAATTCAATGAACCAGACTGTGTCCACATCTCGCACACACAGTCTGGTTCATTGAATTGATAAAGCTTCTCGGATGAGAAGCGAAACGTCTTCTGTTACAAATAAAGTCCAGTTGATCTTGAATTGAACGCCTTTTTGATTCACCCAGTAGTTCATGAGAGATTATGCTAACAAACAGATTGTTAACATGATAAAAAAAATCTATATATATATATCTATCTATATATATCTATATACAGGTATATATCTATATGTCTATATCTACATACCGTTATGTATACAGGGAGTCCCCGACTTATGGCGCCCCGGACCTATGGTAACTCGGACTTACGAACGCATCTCATTAAAAAAATATATATATATTTTTTTAAATAAATGAATACATGAATACATGTACAGTACTGTACAGTCACCAAGCACTTAGCCTATCCTAACACAGTTTTTAAAGATGAAAGAGTGAGTTGAATCGTCTCCCTTTCACATAAAGGGAGCTAGCTCCCTTTATGTGAATGGAGGGTCCGTGTATCTTTTGGTCATTGGATTTTGGTTTTCAAAACAAAATCGAAAATCGAAAAACGGATGGTTTTTTGTTTTTTCGTTTCAAAAACAAATAATGAAAATCGAAAAACGGATGTTTTTTTGTTTTTCCGTTTTTAAAACGAAATTAGAAAAACGGAATTGCTAAAAATAAAAAAAGGGTGCGATTTGGTTTTTGCGTAAATACGGTTGTCGTTTTAATTTGTAGCGATACCGGAAATGACGTACCGGAAGTCGCCAAATATATATATTTTTTACAGCAGATGAAGACGGAATAAAAACAAAACATTCCTAAATGGCAATGGCTGCACTTGAACCGTTTTCTGCATTGATTATCGAACTTTTTGAGAGAGGAAACCACACTCTGAAATCAGTAATGCTTTGCGTCGCCATGGAGCTCCACATTACTCGGTAATGAGTGTCAGGTTTTGTATGGAGCAAAACTTGCGAAGACACAACAACGAGTTGGACGCCGATTTGGAACGTGCTGTACTTTCTTCAGTTTTCCAAGTATGTACCAAAGTTTATGGACAATATACTGCGATAAAATGAGCGAAACTTGTAAATACAAGCTAGCTGACGTTAGCTTTCTCTAAGCATTGTGTAAACATGGTGCGTTACAGTAATGGACCAGCAGGGGTCCTCTTGCAGGCCAAAAAATATATAAAATAATGAGAGAGGCATAATTATTAACAATGTACATTTATCTCGTACCTATTACCTTCACGTACCTATAATACATCCAGAATAAATATGTCATAGTTTTAATTTAGATTTTGGGGTAAACAGCAATTCAAAGTACTTCAAAATGCTAATTTCAGTTTGCTTATCTATAACTTCTATTGAAAATGTTGATTGATTAAACAAAAGTGTGTGTGTATATATGCTTACACACATACATACACACACACACACACATATATATATATATATATATATATATATATATATATATATAATATATATATATATATATATATATATATATATATATATAGTATATATATCGTAAACACCTTTTCAGGAAAAAATAGTAACAGCCATCAAACAAATAAATATTAACTTCTTCTTTGTAACACTGAACATGAAATGTGAATTTTGAATAGAGGTCATAAGCAAACTGAAATAAGCATTTTGAGGTACTTTGACTTTGCTCTTTTATACAAAATCTAAAACTGACATATTTATTCTTGATATATTATAGGTATGTGAAAGTAATAAGTATGGCATAATTGTATATTGTTTATAAATACTGTATGCATCTCATTTTCTCTCATTGTTTTTTGACTGCAGGGGCACTTGCTGTTTCTCTTATTGTAATGCACCATGTATGAGCCACACAAATCTTTAAGAGAGAACTAATGTTGACTGGTTTGACCGCAGTACATCAGATAACATTTTACATTTGTGTGTGTGTTTGACAGGACCATCCTACGGACGGAAATTTATGACGGGATACTTGTCATCTATTGGGATACATGCTGGAGAAACCAGAGTCGGTAGGGTCTTAAGAGAGGTGCACCAGCCTTACCATCAGTTACGACAACATGTGAGTGAATCTGACAATTATATATTAAACAGTGTAACAACTCAAACACTGCTTTTTATAATAGATTTAAAAAAAATATGTATCCACTTCACAGGAACAAACACACCCACACCCCACTGAACATAAGAGGATCTGCAGTGGAAGTGGTCTCCAGCTACAAGTACCTGGGTGTACACTTGAATGATAACCTCAGCTGGAGCAACAACACCACCAGCCTGATCAAGAAAGGTCATCAGAGACTCTACTTCCTCAGACGGCTGAGACGAGCTGGTCTGAGCAGCCCAGTCCTCACCTCCTTCTACAGGTGTGCAGTGGAGAGCATCCTGTGCTCCAGCATCAACGTGTGGCATGGAGGCTGCACAGCTGCAGAAAGAAAAGCTCTACAGAGAGTGGTGAAGGCTGCACAGAAGATGTTGGAGTCAGTCTCCCCACCATCACAGACATTTACACCTCCAGATGCAGGAAGAGAGCCACCTGCATCATGAAAGACCTCACTCACCCAGCACACACACTTTTTGCCCCACTCCCCTTAGGAAGGAGGTTGAGGAGCATCAAGTGTAGAACCACTAGACTGAGGAACAGCTTCTACTCTGAGGCTGTTAGACTCATGAATAAATAACCAGAATAATCACTGTGAAATATCACATCATGTTGCTGTTGATCTGTTTCTTGTTGCTATGTTCATTGTGCACATCTGCTCACACAGCTGCTGTGTGGAGTAATGGTTTTCTATTATATTAGTGCTGCGTGTATTTTTTATTTAGTGTATTTTTAGTTGATGTTTTTCTTAGTTCATATCTTAGATGTTATTACTGTTCTTCTCTTACATTTTATTGTTGGATGTAACTGGGACCCTGTGTACATAATCTCGTTTCATCACATGTACCACGTGATGCAAATGACAATAAAATTCTCTGACTTTGTTATTTCTAAAATCATTTTTTCTCTCTCAAATAATGGAAAAAACAGACATTAACTAACAAAAATAGCAGTTTTTCTCCAGTCATTTTTAATTTGAACGAGATTTAGCCTACCAGAAAGCCTACACTTATCTTTGCAGGAAGTTATTAAAATTTGTATTTGGCAGGTTACATGACCAAATCTAGATTCTGTCAGCGATTTAAAAAAAAACTAGGTTATAACACCCCACACAAGACCAGGTTTATTTTGTTAGTGGAGGGTTTATATTTATTTATTTATCACCAGGAGTATTAAAATGAGTTATAACCGTGACAAGATAGTGTGTGGACTCGTTTCACAGAGATCTTTCAGATGCGCCTTGAAGACGGTCGGATTTGCCTCTCGGGTGCAGTGCGCGCTCCCGACACATGGTTGCAGTGCGCGCGCCCGACACAGGGGGAACAGATTCTCAGCTGCATCAAGCTGACACCTCACACACGTCAAAAATTAAAGCAAATAGTATGAATGGTTAGTGCTCCGTTAGTGCTGGTTTGACGTGGGTGGAGTGTCAGCTTCACGCAGCTCAGATTCTCACGGGGGAACAGAAATTCGCACAGCACCGGGAGTTTATTTCCGGTTCCGCCATAAACTCCCGTGTTCAATTAACAAAATAAAAGCTCGTCTTTGGTTTAATCAAAAACCAAAACGTTCCCCTTTTTTTATTTTTAGCAATTCCGTTTTTCTAATTTCGTTTTAAAAACGGAAAAACAAAAAAACATCCGTTTTTCGATTTTCATTATTTGTTTTTGAAACGAAAAAACAAAAAACAATCCGTTTTTCGATTTTCAATTTTGTTTTGAAAACCAAAATCCAATGACCAAAAGATACACGGACCATGGAGCCTGCTAGGGAGGAGGGAGACAATTCAACTCACTCCTTCATCTTTAAAAACTGTGTTAGGATAGGCTAAGTGCTTGGTGACTGTACAGTACTGTACATTTATCTATTTATAAAAAAATAAAAAATAAATATATATATATATATACATACATATATATATATATATATACATATACATATATATATATATACATATATATATACATATATACATATATATTGTTACGGCTGGCTCAGGCCGAACACATTAAATGGACAAAGGACACAAGAAGGCAGAATGTAAAAATAAAAAGCTTTATTGAAAACTGCCCGACTCCTCCCTCCAGGTGCGGAGTGCACCGTCTTCTGGCACAGGGCAACAAAAAGGGAGCAAAAATAGACAGACAAAAGTACAAATAATTGGTGGACAAGAGTGAGTCAGCCAAAAAGAATATAACGTCCCCAGCGTCGGCCCAACCCATAAAAACAGGGCCGTCGCAGCCTATCTGGAGACGGACTACCTGACCAAAAGGGGACCCTAGGGGTAAAAGAAAAACGATATAACTGGACTACCGATCTCACTCTGTCATTAGGCAAACCAACAAAAACTCCAAACAGCTCCAAAAAGCTCCAAAAGGCTCCAAACAGCTCAAAAAGCTCCAAACAGCTCCAAGCTCAATAATGTTCCTGGTTAAACCAGCTTAAACTAACCACACAGGTCAGCATCCCTGATCAATTATCATTAGCAGGATCCTAATGTCATAAATGCAGCCTTCAGCTACCCAGTGCACTAAGCACAACAAAAGTCAAAAGATGAGCAAACATTCCTAAGTGCATCAAGCACAGTCAAACTCCACAAGCAAATGAGCTGACACAAATGCAACTAGCAGTCAAGACCAAACATGAGCTAGTAGCCACTCTTTAAGTGCATCTAGCAGTCAAGACCAAACATGAGCTAGTAGCCACTCTTTAAGTGCATCTAGCAGTCAAGACCAAACATGAGCTAGTAGTTACTCTTTAAGTGCATCTAGCAGTCAAGACCAAACATGAGCTAGTAGTTACTCACCAAGAACCTTCTAAACAGAAGATCAGACTTCAAGACAGGCAGGGGCGGGCGGAGAACACCCCACAGTACCCAAACAGTACTCAAACAGTACCCAAACAGTACTCAAACAGCTCAGCAATAAAGCAACCTCCTCTGAGCTCACAACACTCCGCATTCAAGCACAGTCAACTTGAAGTATATATAGGCGTGGCTCTCAGGTGTTCCTGGCTGAACACACACAAGCCTGATCACAATCAGACTAATTAACCAACAAAAGCATGACTGCAGTCAACATGCCTAAAAACTATAGGTGTCAACATTGGCAGCTTCCTCAGGATATGTAACACCTCCACCACCAGTGTTTTGTATGGGGGTGATGTGGATGTCAGGTGAAAACATCTCACATCTGCACATGCAAAATAAATAGGACCCTAGAGAGTAACAATGTAGCGGTCACAACAGACAAACGGACTAAAAACATCATTAAAACTAGTCCGCCTAACCGCTAACATAATCAATATCATGTTATCTTAAAATGTTTTAAAACCAAAAAGGCATCTCTGATCTGACATTAATTTGAAAAGCATTTGTTTTGTATAACAAACGCCATCATCATTTCTGATGAGGTCAGTCAGTGACGAAGAGAGTCGTAATTTCTCAGCAAACAGAGGGAAACTGTTCTCCTCCATCTCAGCACTGGACAGTGTTGGACAACTCTCTCCATTCAGCTGTAGCGACACCTTCTGGTCAACTGTAGCAGATCTGATTTCAGTTATTCTGAAAGCACAGTAGAGACAGTTAGGCACAGATTCATTCGCAACATGTCCAATATAAGGCTGCAGCACTTCATTTCTCACAGACAGTGAAAATGTATTTTCTGCTGTACTTCCAGCCAATGGTCTCACATCATTCTTCACAACTCTTGATTTGTTTTCTGCAGGAGCTAAAAAAGAACACAATGAAACAGGTGGAATTGTTTCTTCTGGATCCTCAGTTAAGCTCACTGGGACTTCTTCTTCAGAGCTAAATAAAAAACATTCACTCAGGTCAATGTAATGTTCCTTCAGCTCATCAAAGTTTTTAAGATCCCCATCTTTAACTGGGATTAAGTCAGATTCATTTTCATGTTTAATTTCAAGTTCAGTTACATGAAAAAAGAAGAAACTGTCACCCAAATAGACATCATCCTCATTTTTCTCCTCCAGTTGATGTTCTTCTGGCGCCATCTCCTGTAGATGTGAGAGAGGCACACCTGCTTGAATGCAAGGCTCTGGTGTCACCTTTAGATGACACACAGTGGGACACAAATGGTGATCTTCCTTTTGTGCAGTATGGAGCTCTCTCAATTCTAGAAGACGCTTCTTCTCATGTAGAGCGGCTAGAATACTTTGACTTTTGACTTCTTGTTCTTTTAAGAACAATTCATGTTTAAGTTGTAGCTCCCTTCGTGCGACCTCGAACTGTTGTGAAATAAGTTCTTTTTCTTTCCTCAATTGTTCTTCAAGCTCTTTTTTTCTTAAAGCAACTTTATTTTCGTTTGAATGTCCATAATCAGGCATCACAACAACCCCAAGTTGAATTAATTCAGTCAGCAGTCCACCTTCAAACCAACCATCATGTTCGTATTCTCTAGTGTTGATTTTAAAATGGTTTGCTATACTCAACATCTGCTCTCTCGTGCAGTTTATATAGACATCAAACGTGGGCTGTTCAAGAAATCTCTTCAAATTGAACACCATGATGTGGACACAAACAGCTTTTAAGCTGTACCCCTCTTCTAAAGACTTTCACTGTAAACAACAGCAAAATCACAGCTGCATTTGAACGCAGCACAATCCAAAAACACACACACACACAGCTGCGTGTTTCAGCTCAATCAGCAACCAGGAGCTGGTCCTGTCAGCTCCAGAGAGAGTGCAAACTACAGCACACAGCTGTCACACACCAAATGTAAAAAGGGAGTAATTCTATTAACTGCTGTCCAAAAACACTTGGCTTCAAAAGACTTCACCACACTCTCAATATTTTAAGCACAAAAAACTCAATGTCTGCTCAAAACCAGAACAAACAACTCAATGTCTCAAAAATCCAGACAAGGACTCAAAAGGGATTCAAAATCCAGACAAGGGTCAAAAAGGATTCAAGATCCAGACAAGGAGTAAAAAAAAGGATCCAAGATCCAGACAAGGAGTCAAAAAGGATTCAAGATCCCGGACGAGGCGCCCAAAATATGTTACGGCTGGCTCAGGCCGAACACATTAAATGGACAAAGGACACAAGAAGGCAGAATGTAAAAATAAAAAGCTTTATTGAAAACTGCCCGACTCCTCCCTCCAGGTGCGGAGTGCACCGTCTTCTGGCACAGGGCAACAAAAAGGGAGCAAAAATAGACAGACAAAAGTACAAATAAATGGTGGACAAGAGTGAGTCAGCCAAAAAGAATATAACGTCCCCAGCGTCGGCCCAACCCATAAAAACAGGGCCGTCGCAGCCTGTCTGGAGACGGACTACCTGACCAAAAGGGGACCCTAGGGGTAAAAGAAAAACGATATAACTGGACTACCGATCTCACTCTGTCATTAGGCAAACCAACAAAAACTCCAAACAGCTCCAAGCTCCAAACAGCTCCAAACTCCAAACAGCTCCAAGCTCCAAACAGCTGGTCACCTCTGGACCAGCCACACAACCTCCTGGTTAAACCAACTTAACCTAACCACACAGGTCAGCATCCCTGATATCAATTATCATTAGCAGGATCCTAATGTCATCAATGCAGCCTTCAGCTACCCAGTGCACTAAGCACAACAAAAGTCAAAAGATGAGCAAACATTCCTAAGTGCATCAAGCACAGTCAAACTCCACAAACAAATGAGCTGACACAAATGCAACTAGCAGTCAAGACCAAACATGAGCTAGTAGCCACTCTTTAAGTGCATCTAGCAGTCAAGACCAAACATGAGCTAGTAGTTACTCACCAAGAACCTTCTAAACAGAAGATCAGACTTCAAGACAGGGGTGGGCGGAGAACACCCCCACACAGTACCATACAGTACTCAAACAGCTCAGCAAAAGCAACCTCCTCTGAGCTCACAACACTCCGCATTCAAGCACAGTCAACTTGAAGTATATATAGGCGTGGCTCTCAGGTGTTCCTGGCTGAACACACACAAGCCTGATCACAATCAGACTAATTAACCACACAAAAGCATGACTGCAGTCAACATACATAAGAACTAAAAGGTGTCAGCATTGGCAGCTTCCTCAGGATATGTAACAATCACGATATGGACTTTTTTATATCACGATAACGATATATATCACGATATATACAACACGATGTGTGTGTGTGTACAGCAAAAATTTGGACCAAAGTTTTTTTATTTTATTATTTTACTACAGATAGTTACATTTATAAGAATGTGAACAAAAAGAACAAGGAAATTTGGACCAAAGTAGAAACTAGATCTACCTAAGATCTACCTTAATTCAAGGAGTACGATTATGGAATGACTTAATGCCAAATGACAAATGTTAAGGAAGCCAAATCATTCCTTGTATTTAAGAAACTGGTAAAAAATGAATTGCTAAAAAATATAAATGAATCTAATTTAATGTGTGATATATGTGAATTGAAAATTGACTGAGTTATTTACTTATTTTGTTATTATAGAAAATATTGTTTGAACTGTTATTAGATGAATAAGGAGCAGATTTAATAAGATTTATTCTTCATCTGCTACCTTTCATTTTATTTTTTTTCTATTATGAATACGTTAATTGTTGTATTTCATTTTATAAAATGAATAAACTAACAAACAAACAAACAAACAACTCCTTTTCTACTTTGGTCCAAATTTTTCCTGCAGGTGGCGGTAAAACAACAGCTGCTAATGAAACTCACGAAGAAGAAATCCGCTCTGAAGTTTGAGTAAACAAAGCAAGAAACAGAAAAGAGAAAACGTTGCGTTTGATTGCGGTTCTGTTGTGTCTCTGGTCTGTTTTGTATTGGTTAACTGGACCCGAGTTCGGACTCGGTTGGACTCTGGGTTCGTGTCCTCTGGACCCATTTTGTCTCAGAGTTTCAGCGGAGCGAAATAATGGAAGCTAACAAGGTGAGCTTCCCCCTCTTTTTGGTAAAAGTTATTCTTCTTGGGCTGCCTGTGCAGCTGTTTTCTCCTTGTTGAGATCTATGGTTGAGACACCGGCTTCATGCGCCTGCGTCTCTGTTGCTCTCGAGTTTAACCACGTAAAGCATGTGTCGCAAACCCGCGCGTGCGTCAAACATAAAGCCGCGCCGTCATCTCGCAAAACCACAATATGAAGCTTATTTGCGACAGTTATTTTTTTATTCTTATTTATCACGATAGAGACGATAGAAGGAAAGTAGCACGATAGACACGTTTCTATCGTCCCCACGATATATATCGTCATATCGCACAGCCCTAGATGAGGGTGGGAACGTAGATCGATCGGTAAATTGAGAGCTTTGCCTTTTGACTCAGCTCTCTCTTCACCACGACAGACCGGTACAGCGCCCGCTTCACTGCGGACGCTGCACCTATCCGCCTATCGATCTCACGCTCCAGTTTTCCCTCATTCGTGAACAAGATCCCGAGATACTTAAACTCCTCCACTTGGGGCAGGACCTCCTCCCCGACCCGGAGAGGGCATGCTACCCTTTTCCGGCTCAAGACCATGGCCTCGGATTTGGAGGAACTGATCCTCATCCCGGCCGCATCACACTCGGCTGCAAACCGCTCCAGTGAAAGTTGTAAATCACGAACTGATGAAGCCAGTAGGACCACATCATCTGCAAAAAACAGAGAAGCGATTCTAAGGTCACCAAAACGGATCCTCTCAACACCTTGGCTGCGCCTAGAAATTCTGTCCATAAAAGTTATGAACAGAATCGGTGACAAAGGGCAACCTTGGCGGAGTCCAACTCTCACCGGAAACGAGCCTGACTTACTGCCGGCAATGCGGACCAAGCTCTGACACCGGTCGTACAGGGACCTAACAGCCCTTATCAAAGGGCCTGGTACCCCATACTCCCGGAGTACCCCCCACAGAACCCCCCGAGGGACGCGGTCGAATGCCTTCTCCAAGTCCACAAAGCACATGTAAACTGGTTGGGCAAACTCCCACGCACCCTCCAGGACCCTGTTGAGGGTGTAGAGCTGGTCCAGTGTTCCACGACCAGCACGAAAACCACACTGCTCCTCCTGAATCCGAGGTTCGACTATCCGACGGACCCTCCTCTCCAGAACCCCTGAATAGACCTTACCAGGGAGGCTTAAGAGTGTGATCCCCCTATAGTTGGAACACACCCTACGGTCCCCCTTTTTGAATAGGGGAACCACCACCCCAGTCTGCCAATCCAAGGGAACTGCCCCCGATGTCCACGCGATATTGCAGAGTCGCGTAAGCCAACACAACCCTACAACATCCAGAGCCCTAAGGAACTCCGGGCGAATCTCATCCACCCCCGGAGCCTTGCCACCGCGGAGCTTTTTAACCACCTCGGCGACCTCAGCACCAGAGATCGGAGAACCCGACCCAAAGTCCCCAGGCTCCGCTTCCTCAGTGGAAGACGTGCCAGTAGGATTGAGGAGGTCTTCGAAGTATTCCGCCCACCGACTCACAACATCCCGAGTTGAGGTCAGCAGCACGCCACCCCACCATAAATGGTGTTGGTCTCGTACCTCTTTCCCCCCCTGAGACGCCGGATGGTGGACCAGAATCGCCTCGAAGCCGTACGGAAGTCATTCTCCATGGCCTCTCCGAACTCCTCCCACGCCCGAGTTTTTGCCTCAGCAACCACCCGAGCCGCATGCCGCTTGGACTGCCGGTACCTATCAGCTGCTTCCGGGGTCCCACAAGCCAAAAAGGCCCAATAGGACTCCTTCTTCAGCCTGACAGCATCCCTCACTGCCGGTGTCCACCACCGGGTTCGAGGGTTGCCACCACGACAGGCACCAACAACCTTGCGGCCACAGCTCCGATAAGCTGCCTCGACAATAGAGGCGCGGAACACGGCCCACTCGGACTCCATGTCCCCCGCCTCCCTCGGAACGTGTTCAAAGCTCTCCCGGAGGTGGGAGTTAAAGGGGACCACACATGCAAAATTCACTTTTTAATGTTTTTTTACTAAACTTTGGGTATTTACTTCATAAAAAAACAGTCCTTGTGCCAAAAAAATGCACCCAGTGGTTTATTTACTCTAAGTAGATTTGTTTGTCTGTGATTAAAAACGCTCCGTTTCACACTTCCTGCGGTTTGTGACGTCACAAACCGTAGCCAATCACCTCAAACCTGAGTCCAGCCCCTCACCTAGCAACCCCTGGTGATGCTCCACCCACTTGAGTATAAAAGATGTCACGGTTGCCTAGCGGTTTAGGAGCTGACCTGGCGGTCATTTATTCATTTATTTAGCCCATGGGGGGCTAGGGGTTTGCCCTGCTCCAGCCATGCAGCACATCTCGAGTAAAACCAGAATGTTTTATTACCTTGTTTGAATGAACTCTGTCTCGTTGAAACTGTGCACACACACTCTAGCGGTTTGGACTTGTTTCTTATATGATGAAGGACTACTGTTGCACAACTGTCAGTTTGGTTGAGCGGTTACGACACTTGACCGCCACGCAGGAGAGCGGAGATCGCGTCCCGTCAACGGCATCTTTTTTTTCCCCCCTTTTTTTTAAAGCCTTTTGTTTCGGAGAAATCGGGGTGAGACTAGATATATACATCGACATAATAATACTTTATAATTGTTATTTTTACGTTTTAGTTCAATTTTTAGTGTAATATCGCTCCCAACGCGCAGCCGGCAGAAAACTGTGCACACACACACTCTCTCTCGCGGGGCGACAGTCTGTACCATCAAGCACCACTGATCGATATATTTTCAGATTAGCAACTTATTTATTTTAAGAATACCTTTCACTTCATCAAAATCTTATCAAAACTTCAGCGTTCTAAATGTAGGTGGTTGTGATTATTTCTTATACGATGAAAGACTGCTTTTTACATAACTACCCGGTTGGCTCAGAGGTAGTGAACCGGACTCGTAATCCGAAGGACACGGGTTCGCCTCCCGGTCGCGGCAACCCTTTTTTTTTTTTTAAGCCTTTTGTTTTGCAGACCGCCGGCGAAGACACCATTTGCGTGCGGGAGTTGTTGGGAGCTACTGACTTTTGAGGTCCGGGGGTCCGGTCAAAGGTTGCCTCATGCGGATAAATTAACTGGAGCGAGACATTCTGTGAACTTTGTGTGTGGACTGAAGCACGCTCCCAAAAGCGCCGCATTCAACGAGCGGAGCTAACACCGCCCGGCTCGGAGGAGGAAAAGCTATTCGAGGCTAATGCTAAAAAAAGGAGCTGCAAATGGCGGCGCGCGCAGAGGGCTTTTGGTAAGTTATCTTAAGCTACTAGCACTAACAGTAAGTCAAATGAGTAATAAAAAAGAGCTAATTTTAAAATAACAACATATTAGAGATACTGGCTGTTACAGAGGGCGTAGTTAATGTAAATAGGTCTTTGTAGGGCGTGGCTTTCAGACCTCATTATTCATAAACCGGTCGTTTAGAACGGAAGTGAAATTTGGCAGAATTAGAAAGGGGATATTTTTTTATCTAAGCATTATTTTGTGTATAAAATTGACTGAAAATGGTCTGGATAGCCCACAGATAAACCACAAAAAATTATATATCCTACATTTGGTCCCCTTTAAAGCTCCGTCTTACGGGAGACTCTGCCAGACGTTCCCAGCAGACCCTCACAATACGTTTGGGTCTGCCAGGTCTGACCGGCATCCTCCCCCACCATCGGAGCCAACTCACCACCAGGTAGTGGTCAGTTGACAGCTCCGCCCCTCTCTTCACCCGAGTGTCCAAGACATGCGGCCGCAGATCAGATGAGACGACAACAAAGTCGATCATCGAACTGCGACCTAGGGTGTCCTGGTGCCAAGAGCACATATGGACACCCTTATGCTTAAACATGGTGTTCGTTATGGACAATCCATGACGAGCACAGAAGTCCAATAACAGAACACCACTCTGGTTCAGATCAGGGGGGCCGTTCCTCCCAACCACACCCCTCCAGGTCTCACTGTCATTGCCCACGTGAGCGTTGAAGTCCCCCAGTAGAACAAGGGAGTCCCCAGGAGGCGCACTCTCCAATACCCCCTCCAAGGACTCCAAAAAGGGTGGGTAGTCTGAGCTGCCGTTTGGTGCATAGGCACAAACAACAGTCAGAGCCCGTCCCCCCACACGTAGGCGAAGGGAGGCTACCCTCTCGTTCACCGGGGTGAACCCCAACGTACAGGCACCAAGATGGGGGGCAACCATGAGATCCTCATTGCTAGGTTGGAGCAGTGGGTGGGCATCTCAGGATCAGCCCTAAACTGGTTCAGATCCTACCTCTCTGACAGGTCTTTTTGTGTGTCCATCAATGATTTTACTTCTGCAGTGGCGGCTCTTAAATGGGGGGTTCCGCAGGGGTCCATCCTGGGTCCTCTCTTGTTCTCCTTATACCTGCTGCCACTCGGTGCTATTTTCCGGAAACACAATATACCTTTCCACTTCTACGCTGATGACTGTCAAATCTACTTCCCCCTAAGACAAAATGGTACAGGCTCTATTCAACCTCTGCTCGACTGCCTGGCTGACATCAGGGACTGGATGGCTTTAAATTTCTTAAGCTTCAATGATAAGAAGTCTGAAGCCATATTGTTCCTTCCCAATGACACAACCTCAAACCACTGCATTGACCTGTCTGCTCTACCCCTGTCCGAAAAACAAAAAGTCAAAAATCTGGGAGTGATAATGGATCCTTCCATGAAACTCAACAGTCATGTAAACATGATTGTCAAATCCTGTTTTTTCCAGCTGAGGCGTCTGTCTAAGCTGAAGCCCATATTATCCAAAAAGCACCTGGAGACAGTGATTCACGCATTCATTACATCTAGGCTTGATTACTGCAATTCACTTCTGTTTGGCGTCAGTCAAGCCACCATTGCACGATTACAACTGGTTCAGAACGCAGCTGCCCGATTTTTAACCAGCACACGCAAAAGAGAGCACATTACACCAGTCTTGGCCTCCCTTCACTGGCTACCGGTTCATCTTCGAATCCAATTCAAAATTCTCATGTATGTCTACAAATCGCTGAACAGTCTCGCCCCCGCCTATCTCTCGGATCTGATACACCCATATGTCCCTCCACGTGCTTTGAGGTCAGAGGATCAGGTACTCTTAATGTGAGGTCAGAGACGTTTTGACACCTAAAGTATGAATCCCTGTTCTTCCAGTCAGTTTTTATTTCTAAATACCTTAGACACACACTCAAGCACCTTTGACCCCCTTTCACACAAGTCCTTAAAGTAGATAAAGAGAACCCAGTTCAACAAATGAGACAAAAATATTATACTAGGTTGTTTATTTATTGAGGGCAATGATCCAGTATTACATATTTGCAGTGGTGGGCGCCAGACCGCTAGGGAACGCTAAAGCGCTAATCCGCTTACAGTGGACCTAAACTTTTTGTCAGCGTTTTTGTGGATTGACTAACTTTTATAATTCATAAGCGGATTTGTGCTATTTTTATTTAAAATGCAGTACCGCTAATAACTAATTATCTATCAGTAAAAACCAATAAACTTATTTACAAGCTCTTATGCTGCTTGTTTTACCTTTTTCCCCACCATAAAGAGCAGAGAGGAGGAAGGGTTGGAGGGGGGAGGGGGGGCAGAGCGGAGAACAGACTCGGATCTACCATGTAGGTAAATGATGCCGTTGCCTGGGGATCCCATCAGCATGGGGCCCCGGCCCCGCCGCGCCCCGGCCAGTCACCTAAATCCCTAACATTGATCCTGCTTGTTAATGTACATTTAACATAAAAATAATTATAGTTACGATGAAAACGATCATTAAATACGCAATAAAAAAACGGTCGATTTCTTTATCCCCCTACTAAAAATGGACTATTCCATCTTGACATCTTCCGGGTTAGAGGTGAACTCAGGGGCCAATTCTGTGGCTAGCTGGTTGGTTGCTGGGTTACTAATGGATAAATCCGCAGAGAACCCTGCTGTTTCAAGCCAAATTAACGTGGCCGGATGATTTTATTGTGTGTTTTGTGTCGACCATTCGACGGTGAGTCGTTATTTTTATGTATTTTAGTTACTTTTCATTAAATCTGTTGACTACCTATAGACGCTAACTCTGTGGCTAGCTGGTTGGTTGCTGGGTTACTAATGGATAAATCCGTAGAGAACCCTGCTGTTTCAAGCCAAATTAACGTGGCCGGATGATTTTATTGTGTGTTTTGTGTCGACCATTCGACGGCGAGTCGTTATTTTTATGTATTTGGGTTACTTTTATGTATAAATGCGGTGGCGACACACCCGTGTATTTGAGATTTAAAAGTGGTTTTAGGGATTAAGAGATCATTCTATTTTTTGTTAATTTCGTGGCCGAATAGAATATATGTACGTAAAGTATTAAATAAATCCTTTGATTTTTGTAATTTCATCCTTTTAGGATCATTTTTGTTACTTTTCAGTTGGCAGTGTAGTGCAAATATTGCATAAAGCTGCCGGCTGTATATAAATATATATATATAATATATAAATATATAAATAGCGGATTAGAGAGGTGAGAATCTTCCACTTTCTTTTCATTGAAATCAGCCTCAATCACTTTGATCACATCTGATGGTGTGACAACTTCTTTGACTTGGGTGCGACAAACGTAGTGCACTTCTTTGACAATACTCCTGTGACTGCATCCAATAATGTCTCCATAGTTCACACAAGGATCAACACCTCCAACTATTGTCCAGCCGAGATCTGTCTTTTGGCCAAAAGGCTCATTGTCTTTTCCTGACACAACTGCTCTAGGTACCAGTGCTTGTGAACAGTTATAACCTA
>JBBPBX010046969.1:0-19214 GCA_038048925.1 Garcialebias charrua | reverse complement strand
TTTTGTATTACTAAATAGCATGTAATTGGTTTTTCCAAGATTAAGTGATAGCTTGTTTAATTTAAACCAGGTTTGTATTTTTGCAAATTCCATTGTTATCAACTCAGTCATTTGTTCAAGGTCACTACCAAAATAAAAGAAGGTAGTATCATCAGCAAACAATATACAATTTAGCAGTTCAGACACCTTCACTAAATCATTTATGTATAAAATAAACAACTTTGGTCCAAGTATCGAGCCCTGCGGGACTCCACAAGTAATTGGACAGAAATCAGAAATCAATTTAAGCCCTTAGTAGTCTTTTTTATGTGTATTTTATAACATGGTGGCCGATAATTTATCAAGTTTGTTTTTCTCATTAACATATTAAATAAACATATCAGAACAATGAGTGACTGTAAGTCTTTATGACCTATTGGACTGATAGATTTTTATACTGCCTGCTCCTTAAAAAAAGTGTTCTTTATTTGAATTTAAAATGTTAATTTAAGTCAAAGATTTTTTTCGTGCAAATGATTAAAATGTTATGATAAAGATTCTTCAAGCTGTGACTTTATTTAGTTTTTTTTACTTTATTGCTGTTTTGTGAAATTGAAACTCTTTATAACAATAAACTCACTTGAATAATTATCATGTCATGTTGTAAAAATGACATTATATCAGAAGCAAAACTATGAAGCCGTTAATAAAATACTTTTGTTTACAATGTTAAAGCTTGTGTTTTTGGTGCCAGTAGTAAATTAAGCACAAAACAAACTCGTATTTTCAAACAAAGAGGAACAAAAGGTGAAGCAAAACAGTAAGAATTGAAAAAAAACTGGACAAAAATATATTTTTACACAACTTGAAAGTGTAAAATACTTTTTATTTTCAATGACTACTGGTCTGGGTCTGGGTTCTTCTTGTGTCTATTCCTCCTGGACCTTCCTCCTGGACACATAACATATTAAACATAATCAAATAAAAATAATCTTCAATAATGATTTTGTTTATTCTTTCTTATAAACATATATAAAAAAGGAAACATTAGTCAGACTAATGTTTTCACATACACTGTAGCTGTTTTCACATTCACTGTAGCTGCCTCTGAGTCAATCAGAGTCAGCTACAGTGAATGTGAAAACATTAGATATTACTCAAGTCAAAAGTAACTTTAAAGTAAACAGTTCATGGTTTGTCTGGTAGACAACCCAAGGGTCAGAGGTCATAGTCAGGGGAGCGTATCTTCATGCAACAGCTCTATCTTGCAAAAGAGGCCAAAGGTACTTTAAAAAGATCTGAGGCAAAATGGAAAACTGTTCTGTGGTCCAATGAATAAAAATTAAGAAGTTATTTTGGAAACCACAGACACCATGTCCTCTGTAGTAAAGAGGAGAGGGAACATCCAGCCTGCACTCACTGCAGTCCAGAAGTCTGCGTCTCTAGTGGTATGAGGGTACATTAATGCTCCTGGCATGGGCAGCATACGTATCTGGAAAGGCACAACCAATACAGAAAATTGTACACAGGTTTTAGAACATCTCCGATAAAGCAAACTATTGAGCAAAGAAGAAAATGGTTTCTAAACATTTACAGACTGTAGGTAATAGAAGAGGAGAAGATTCAAAGTGGTAAACATGACCCTGGCACAACTTTTAGAGATGGGTTGTTGCCATCAAAAAACAAAACAAAACAAACAACAGTAAAAAAAATTGCTTTCAACATTTGATATGTTTATTACAACAGAGTATTAGCGCCACACTAAGAAAAGAAAAAAACTAGTGTAGTAGAAAGTACAGATACTTAATGTAAACTGTTGTGGAGTAAAAGTCGAAAGTGCCCGCGTTTAACTCTACTTAAGTGCAGATGCATGAAAAATGTACTTATGTACAGTAACAAAGTACTTGTACTTTGCTACATCCCACCACTGTGATAAGAGTTTGAAGAGTACAGTATTTACTGTATAAAGTGTTAAAATTTCTCTGTCCATTTGTTGCACTTTTTTGTGTAAAACTAAAGTCTTTAATACTTTATTGTAGATTTTAGTGAAACAAACAGCATGTCTTTCCAAATACTGTATCAGCCCCAAATGCACCTAATAAAACAAAACTGTTGCTCTTTTTATTCCTGTCAGTAAGACACAGTGCACTTCTAAACTAATGTCACTGTACTAATTTATGTTTGTCTGTATAAAACTATAAAATATCAAATAACTTCAGTGAACATTTTTCTGCTCTGTTGCTGGTTTTGCACTGCAGGTTTCAAGAGTTGCAGGAACACAAGAGATGCATCAAGTTAATTAGATACTTTAAAAGTGCATGGTAGACAGAGCTGGCAGAGAAAAATCACATTACATCCTCCCTGCAAGAAAGCTAATAACGTTGTTATCTAAAATACTTTAAAAGTGCTGCACCACACTCTTCTAACTGAATATTCAGCTGCAGTTTACTGATGCAAACATCTCTGCACTGGCTCATCTTGCAACACCCAATTGATGTTTTAACGGAACAAAGCTCTTTTTTTGTCTCTTTAGCTCTCATGCTGACTCGAATATATTTCAGGCGTGTGTTATTTGAGGTTTTGGCAAAGTTAGAATTTGGCGTACAGGTCTGCATTCTTTCATCTCTGCTGACAGAAACGTCTGGCGTAACGTCAACTGAGGTGAAACAGTAACACGCTGGCTTTTCTTTACAGCAGCAGCAGAAGTGGGCCACTGCAAATTCTGCAGTCAAAACAGAAACATCACAAATTTAAGCTAAATAAATAAATGGGCATTAAAGTTAGCGTCAGGTCTAATTGGCGCTCAGGGATTTCTCTAGATTTTGATAATATTGAAATTTTGTCAAGTATCAGGTTTTGGAATCAATAACAGGCAGACAACAGGAATGGTTAAACAATTTTTTTGTTAGCTAGTGTAGCCTGAGCCCAATTGCAGGAAGAAATCTGCAGAGATGACAGTGGACTTGATGTTTCCGGGAGATAGTTTGTAAACAAAGAACAGCCACTAACCTTCTCAGGCAGGCGAGGTGGGTTATTTGTCGGAGTTCGGATAGATGACGTCACCATAACTGGTGCAGGCGCAGCAGCAGAGGAAAGTTGTGATTATTATAACAGTGGGGTAATCCAGGGTCGTGGTCCAAAAGAGGATGCAGGGGTCAAGCACGGAGAGTCAGAGGTCCAAAGCAGTGGTGTAGTCTACGTGATACGTGGGTATACGGAGTATACCCACTAGAAAATCTTGAGAATTTCAGTATACCCACTAAAAAGTTCCCAATGATATATTACATATGTATCACATCCATACCCTGTCTCATTTTTCACCACTTTTATTGTCTGTCCAAACAGGTCTCACTTGTAAATGAGTCTTTGAGGCTCAATGTGACTCATCTATTTAAATAAAGGTTGAATGAATGAATGAACATATCATTAGGCATGCGTCGTTGATATGGTAAATGGCAGTTAAACACTTCCGTAACAATCTATTGGTATACATGTACATTATCTTTTGGAATTTGGAAATGTTCAATATGTTTAAAAATCGAAATAAATTGATGTACCAACCAGTTTACAGTACTTTCGTTTCTAAGCACATTATACGGACCGACTGCGGTAAAGTTAGTTTTACGTTGGACATAGCGATCGGTGGCTTCAATGGTGTCCAACGCCGAACGTAAAACTAACTGCAGTATACCCACTACAAAAATGTAGACTACACCACTGGTCCAAAGACAAATCCAAAGGGCAGTCCGTAATCCAGAATCCGAAGGCCAGAAGGAGTAATCGTTCTCAAGATCAGAACAAGATCAGATGGGGAGAAGGCAGCGAGGTAAATCGATGCCGGGCATGGGGTCAAGACGAGAGAATCAGACAAGATCGTGAATAAAGCACTGAACATCTAGTACCATGAATGGTTCAATAATCTGGCAGAGGTAAGTGGTGAGTGTTTTTTTTTAAATAAGGTGAGGAACAGGTGCGGTGCATGAATGCTGAGCTGCGGGGAAGTGGGCGTGGCAAATGACTAAGAACGTGATCATGACAAATTCTCCATTAAAGCTCATCATTCTGCAATTGTTCCACCATTTTTAACTCTTATTTATTTTGCAGACCAGTGAGCTCTGCCAATCTTTATTTCTATGGCATTCAGTTTTTCTAAACTTCACTTTTTATACCCAGTGCTACGGAAGCGTATTGCTGACACTTGGAGAATTTTTTTGGGGGGGTTTATGTAGTAATAATGTGATACGTATCACGTTATTACGCAATACGTATCAAGTAATTATCACATTATTACTACATAAGCCCCCAAAAAATTTCTCCAGGTGTCAGCAATACGCTTCCGTACAGTCCTCTTACCGACCTGTTAATTAATCTAAGTTGCAAAATTAATCTGTTTCTCATTCCTTCCACTTACCTTTACAGCCTTTTGTTGCTACTTTTTTGAATTATAATGCTGCCATCAAATCCAGTGTTTCAGTGTAAATAAATTTAGGTTTATGTAATTTACAAATCATTGCATTCCTTTTTTTTAAATATAAACACAAAGTCCAAACTTCTTTAGAACGGTCGCTGTAGCTTTTTCACTCAAACTATAAAAACTGTACTTTTGGTGAAGATTTCTTTGAAGTGAAACGATAAACCATTTGTGTGCAGGCCTCAGAAAGACCTCATTGTTGACAGTTTGTTACAGGCCGCTTTGTTTCGCCTCACTTGAAAGGAACGGTTAAAAAAAAAAAATGCCACAAGAAGAGAGAAGCCCGGCCTCCATTAGAGCCTGAACACAGCCCCTTCACTTACCATGAGCAAGGGGGTGGCTGTTTCTGGGTCACTAGAAATGAACACCTCTCTGCTCTGGGGGGGACACACACAAACAGAGCCTGACGTCTGACAACATCTCATTCGTATTTAATAAGGAGCTTCAGGACACACTTCCTGAAATTAAACACATGCAGTTTCAGGCACACTGACCCTCATGAGGTCTTTGCTCCTCTAATTGTTTTAATCAAATAGCAATGGCAACTGAGAAAAGAAAAAAATAATTGCTGACATGAACGTTTTACTGATCATTGAAAGTCGAAAAGTGGTCAAAGTGAACCGTTAGGATAAACAGGTTCATTTGTAGATTGTTTTGTGGGTTTTGTATGGGGTGTCGTTTGTAAAGTTACACAGTCAAAAATTTGCAGCAATATTTTGGTTCCCCTGATGCATGCTCATATTATTGCTCATATTATTTATTGCTCATATTATTTATATATCATATTATAATATTGCAAATATTTTGGTTCATTTTTTTTACAGGGAATTTTTTTTCCATTCATATTCTCACCATGTTATTCATACATTTATAAATGTCATAGTTCCAAACTAAATGTTTATTTTACAATTTAATTTTTTAGTTTACAAAGTAAATATTTAACTTGCAAGTTAAATATTTAGTTAGCAAGTTAAATATTTAACTCCACTCTAAATATTTAGTTTACAAACTAAATGTTTATGTCCAAGCTAATTGTTTTATTTATAAATTAAATATTTAACTTGCAAGTTAAATATTTACTTAGTGAACTAAGTATTTATGTGCAAATTAAATATTTAATTTCAAAGCTAAATAATTATTTTAAAACTAAACATTTATTTTCCAAACTAAATATTTATTTTCCAAGCTAAACATTTAATTTACAAAATAAATGTTTAATTTGCTAACTAAATATTTAGGTCCAAACTAATTATTTAGTTAGCAAATTAAATAGTTACAGTATTTTGAAAATTATACTGTATATTTAGCTTGGAAAATAAATATTTAGGTCTGAGTTAAATATTTAATTTGCTAATTAAATATTTAGATTAAGACTTAAATGTTTAGCTTAGAAATTAAATGCTTAGTTAAAAAATATTTAGCTTGGAAATTGAATATTTAATTTACATCTAAATATTTAGTTCAGAAACTAAATATTTAACTAGCAAGTTAAATGTTTAATTTGTAAATTAAACATTTAGCTTGGATATAGTCAATTAGTTTGTAAACTACATATTTAGCATTCAGTTAAATTTTTAGCTTGCTAACAAAATGTTTAACTTGCAAGTTAAGTATTTAGTTTGTAAACTAAATATTTAGCTTGTAAATTAAATATTTAGTTTGGAACTATGACATTTATAAATGTATAAATAACATGGTGTCTTTGAAATAAATTTTAAAAAATTATTATATTTTAAAATTTATTTTAAAAATAATTTTTGACTGTGTAACTTTACAAACAGCACCCCATATTTTTGCTCAGCTGGATGACAATCTGAGTACGAGCAAAGATCTGAGACTGACCACACGTTTGGTAATACATTCAGCAAGTACTTTTACTTTAATATTTTAAGTACAGTATTTTTAAAAACAAGTACTTATTTACTTTTACTTAAGTAAAAACATTAATGTGGTACTTCTACTTTTACCAGAGTACATTTTTGTCTGTTTATTTGTACTTTTACTTAAGTACAGTGTTTGAGTACTTTCTCCACCACTGCTCATAAATACACCAAAAAATGTGCAAGTTGCCTCTTCCAGTTTGTTTTATGCCACAATTTTCAGGTTTGATCGTGTTCTCTTCATCTGAAGCTTAATCCTGGCAAGAACCAATGCAGACATGTTCCTGTTTTTGATTTTCTACATTTGCCATATAATCTGTCTGTTTTGCTACTTTGACATCTTTGTTTTAACTTGTTAAAAAAAATCTGTATGCCTCTCTTATGATTGTCTATTGTTGGTTGTTCAAGGAAAATCTACTGTTGCTGTTGTCATCTTTGTTTGTAGCCAGGTCTCTCTTGTAAATGAGTCCTCGAGGCTCAATGGGATTACCCTGCCTAAATAAAGGTTGAATGAAAAAAAAAAGAGGAAGAGAAGTTCATCTCTGCTTTTATTATTCTCAAATACTGACAGGGTTTAAAACTAAATCAGAGGGCATTATGTTGAACTATTGAATATGAAAGTCAATGTTTTTATTTTAATTAATCAAATAAGTATCCTTTATTACATAATTAGGCTGTTAAATAACATTTTGACAACCTTAACCTTTTGGAACTTCAAATAAAACATTATTTTTATCCTAAAAATATTGATTTTTGTCAATGTCAGAGACGAGCTGCATTCCATACAGCAGGAAAACAATGCAATCAGTGGGAAAGCACATCCTGGGATCAGTGTACACTTTTTTTAGTATCTGTTTTATAGAAATTAAAAGCGGGATAATGTTTCATTTCAGATTTGAAGGCCTTCTGACAGTTGGGGTGTTCCGTATGCAGCGCATGTGAGACAATATTTATAAATCTCAAGCTTGTGTTTAAATTTTTTTTTTTTTTCCTATTACATATATGTTAATTGTTGTATTTCATTATTATAAAATGAATAAATAATAAATAAATAAAACAGGTGGAAGTCCTTAAAATAACAAAAATATATTTATTTTGTTTCAGGAAGACATGTAACAAGGCACAATAAGAGTTTTTCTGAACTATGTACATAAATAAATATTTCATGTAAACAAGCTTTAAAAAAAAAACTTGTTTAAAATGTGCAGAACACTTTTTGTAATTTAAAACTCAACGCTGACAAAATTAACAACATTTTGGGCATAAAGAGAGAAACATGACAGCGCCTTGTCAGAATGCTCCAGCCAGCTGTTGGATAACGTCCATCATGGCGTGCAAGATTCATAACCGGCTGCAACTACCATACCCACCACTGCACGCTGTATTCACTGGTTAACTGGTCATCATTAACTTCAGACTCTCTCACTGGTACATTTTCATCTTTAAATCACTTCTTGGGTCTGCTGCCTTCATACATCTCCTACATGTCACGTTTTCAGTGCAGTTACAGCGTGCACTCTCAAGCCATCATCCCCTGCAGTGTTCCCTCAGTGCAGACTGAACTGAACAAAAATACCTTTTCTTACTCCTGGAACACTTGGCAACAAAAAACTGAAGCTGTCAACTTTGACCTCTCTAAGGGATTTTTAATAATTCATCTCAATGGAAAAATCAGTGCAGATGTGTTCCTGTTTAATATTTTACCTTGCTTTATAAAGGTAGCTTGATTTTATTTTGTTTTATATTACAACTTTTTTGTTTTTATTTTATATGCATTTTATGGCTGTCTATTGTTGTCTGTAACTTATCTGTGGTTTGTCTAAAACAGGTCTCTCTTGAACTTAGATAAAACAAATTACATGATATTCAGTGGAAATAGGGAAACTGTAGATTTTCCACTCATAATTGATGGTGTTGAGATTTGTCTTGTGAGTGAAATGAAGTTTTTGGGTGTTATTATTGACAATAAACTGATGTGGAAACCTCATATAAATTCTGTCAGGATAAAAATAGCCAAAGCAATTGGTGTATTATATAGAGTAAGGAATCTGTTAAATGATAAAGCTCTGTACTTGTTATACAATTATTGTCCCACACATAATCTATTGTATTGATGTTTGGGGTAAAGCTTGTAAATCATTCACGGAAACTGTTTTTGTACTGAGAGCGGTAAGAATAATTACCAGAAAGCACTATTGTCACCCTTCAAGCACATTATTTCACAAATTGAAATTGTTGAATTTCCATGACTTGGTGGATTACAATTTCCTGTCAATTATGTATAAAGCTCATAAAAATGAACTACCAGTGAATATACAAATGTTTTTTGTCAAACGTAAAAGTTGTTATAATCTTAAAGGAACAAAGATTTTTGTGAAACCAAGATATAGAACTAGTTTGAGGGGTCGGTCAACCTCAATCAAAGGAATTGATCTTTAGAATAATTTGGAAACTGGTATTAAAAATGATAAATCAATGACCATTTTAAAAAATATGATCAAAACAAATTTCTTGCAAAAATATAAATGATAAGAATACCGTGTAATAGACGTATTCTTTTACATTCTTTTTACTATACGAGTTGTTTTCTTTTTTTTCAATCTATAACTTTTTAGATTGGTTTTTTCTTTGGCTGTTTTTTTGTCTTGTTTGAATTATCTTCAAGGAGTTCGATTGTGGAATGTTCTGGAGAGTGATGTTAAAAATGCAAAATCAATGTAAACATTTAAGAAAAAGGTAAAAAAGGACTTGCTCAAAAACTATATTAGTGTGTTTGTGTATTACAGTTAGAAAAATTAAGTAGAGTTATTCATTTTGTGATGTAGTTTGTGTATTACAGTTAGAAAAATTAAGTAGTTATTCATTTTGTGATGTAGTTTGAAGGTTATCATTGGTTGAACAAACTGTGAAATAAGGGGCAGATATAATAAGATTTCATCTTCTTTCTGCTCCTTTCATTTTATCCTACTTGTATTCTTGTATCTGATGAAACGGTTTTGTATTGTTCTTTTAAAATGAATAAATAAACATCAAATCAAATCAAATCTTTGCAATAGGGGGCAGATAAAATAAATTATTTCTTCTTTCTGCATCCCTTCATTTTACTGTACGGTCTCAAATATGAAATTGTTTTGTATTGTATTTAAAATGAATAAATTTAATAAAAAAATAAAATAAAAATGAGTCCTTGTTACTTAATGAGACTAACCTGTATGAACAATAGTTGAATATTATTTTTTTTCTGTTTTAAAAGCACAGTTTTTCATGCAGCTGTTGGCAGAAAAGCAGACAACATGCAGGGCAGCGGGGTGAAGAAAGCTCACGCCAGTAGACTCAAACTCATCAGGAGAGCTGGCTCAGTTGTGGGAGTGGGACTGCAGTCTCTGAGGCATCCGAGCAGCGGCTGCTGAGGAAACTGCTCCAGAACCTGAACAACACGTACACCCCCCCTACACGACACACTCTTACCGCAGCACCTTCAGTCGTAGACTCAGACCACCGAGGCGCGCCTCCCTGTGGCTATCAAACTTTTCCACTCCTCCCACTTTCCACATAGGACAATAAAATTAATCCTGCACCACAATAAACGTTTAGACCTTAATTGTTGGTACAGGGAGTCCTCGACTTACGACGGCCTCGAGTTACGACGTTTCGGGGTTACGACACGAATCTCCATTTAAAAAAATTAAAAATATATTTTGAAAAAAACTATTTTGAAGCCGATTGACGCAGTTTCCGGTTTCCGTTTTAACTAGCTGAGGAGGCTACAGCTGCCTGTACTCTCTAAAAAAGCTAAGTCTGGTCCTCTGGACATTCAAAAAACAAAACAAAACTTGTTGGAGCAAGCTGGACAGACAACAGCTGTGGAAAAGTAGCTGTTTTATGGACGGCAGTTTTACAACGTAAACAAATGGAGAATCGAGAGGAGGGATGGAGAAACTGGCTTCACCAGCATTCAGAGTAGGAAATTAACTTTTTTCACTTCATTATAGCACTCAAATTATGTGTTTTTTGATAATTATGTAGGGTACTGTGTTAGGATAGGCTAAGTGCTTGGTAAAATACAGTACTGTACGTATAAGGTGCAGTTTGGACGTATGTTTCGAGTAACGTCGAAATTCGCTTTACGTCACGTAGGAACGGAACTCCGTCGTAAGTCGAGGACTACCTGTAGATTCTCTTGGTTTTTTTTAATATCCTCTGCTATTTGTTCCTTTGTATTGAAACTCTGGCACAACAATTTCCTGCGGGATCGATAAAGTTCTTTCTTATCTTATCGTATGTGTCAGAGGTTATATTTACTTCATAGCATTTATTGTCTAAAGCTGCTTTATACCAGTGTTCATACTTTATGTCCCGAATAAATGAGTCAGGAATCCCAAAAAGTAAGAACCAACCATGTTAAGCAGCCAAATAAAATTGCCGAGGACAAACAAGCGGTCATAGCAAGAAACTGGAATGAATACCAGTCCCTAAACACTTCGTTTTCTTCAGGTTTTGGCACAGACGCTGACGTTTTAATCCTGAAGCGACGTGACTCGGAAGCAGGTGATTGTCAGGAAGGAGTTTCTCTGTACTTTCTCATTTTCTTGAGCTTCTCTTGTCTCACCGTCTCACCCTGCAGGGAAGAAAGCTCGGACACCCGGTCGATGAAAGAGCGAGGCGCTCCAGTCATCGGGTCTGGATAGGAAGGGGCCGCACGAAGAAACGCTTCACGAGGAAGAAAAGAGAGGGGATGAAGTACAGAGGGAAACAACGAGAAAACTTTTGGCAACGCTGTGTGACACAGTGGAAATAAAACCAGGAACGCTTTTATATCAACATCCTCGGTTGGAGTTTCCACACAAACCGTGTTCAAAGCTGATGTGTTAAAGAGTCAAAACATGAACTCACTTCTCTGAACGTCTTTACCGGTCACAGGGCTGCAGGTTGGATAATTCACCTTAGGTCTGCGGATCAGAGGGACAGTGAAGGTGGCACCGAGTGGGATCAAAACCGAGAGAAGCATTTAAGTTTTGATTAAAAATACCTGTTGATCTTGCAGCTCTCTACTGAGAACGAGTTCTTGCCATTAAGCACAAAAAAGGAAGGCAAGGCTGGACTCGGGTTCACCTCGTATCTTTTCGTATAACTGAAAAAGTAAAAACTTTATGGACTGTATATTGTACACGTTTGCCAACTGGGATAAACTCTCTGCATCTACGTGAATATTAATAAGAAGTTATGGCTGTAGCTAAAAAATATGCAGAAAGTACAATATAAATCCACTGGTTTCACCTCAAGGTGAAAGGTCGTCCTGCACGGTGGCTGGAGAGGCTAAAGGGATGCAGGTTAGCAGATCTGTAGTAGTCACTGGGCAGGGGAGGAAACACAGTCCTGGTCCTCTCCAGTGAGATACCTAGTCAAAACAAGTCAATGAAATGGGACCAGTTCTTGTTGTGTGATGACGACTCCACCTAGTGATAGTTTATACTCCAGCTGCCTCCTGAAACCAATACTGTACTCACATTTGTTATCAAACAGGAAGTGTCTTCCTGATATGTCGCTCTCCTGGTCAGTGCCCTCTAACTCCAGTTTGTTATCTTTGTTGCGTGTCCTGCACAGATTGAGGTTGTGCTTTCATATCTTTTGGTAAATTTTATGATCTGGTTGACTACAATATACCGTATTTTCTGGTGTATAGGTCGCACCGGTGTATAGGTTGCATTGCCCAGTTATCACCAATAGATTGGAAAAAATCCCTAGATAGGTCGCACCGGTGTATAGGTCGCACCTACGTTTAGCTCTGCTGCAAACGTCTGCCACAGGAGTGCACAGCAAGGCTTTTAAGACGATTAACACTTAAAAACAATTATTTGTTTGATAAAAATTATAGCAAATATGTGTCTGAGCTGAACTTTTCCTTAATAAATGAACGTACCGGTACAGGTAGTCCCCGACTTACGAGCGCTCTGACCTACGAGCGTCCGGACTTACGAGCTGGCGAAAGAGAAGTAAATTTGTAAAAAATACAGCACTTTTTTGTGTTTTTAGATGAAAGTGTGTTAGCTAACCGTTTGGAAACACGTTTCCGACCATGTTTATGAACTAATATGAATGTTTTTGATGAAAAACGAGTGTTCGTAGTAGCGCTAGCATAAATGTTCCAACTTACGAGCGAAAATCCGGACTTACGAGAACACGTGCTTCGTGTTCCAACTTACGAATTTTCGTGTTACGAGCAACTCGCAGGAACGGAACTCGCTCATAAGTCGGGGACTACCTGTAATTGTGAAATTAGCTGGATTAAAAAAATCGTTTTGCCGAAAGTGATAACAAGCCATATATAGGTCGCAGGCCTTGAAAAAAACATAAAAAGGTGCGACCTATACAGGAAACCCTCGAGTTACGTCACCTGCGACCTACGGCAACGCGGACTTACGACAGGCCTCTTTGAAAGAATGCCGTCGACATACGACCGAAAAAACGGACTTACGTCAGAAATACATTATAAGTATGTAATCGAGATACGGCAAAAAAAGTGCGTCATTACGGCAAGCGGCAAGGTGGGGGAGGGCTACAGTGCCTTGAGTGTTCATGGTTGATTCATGGTTGAGCACTGGCTAAGCAGTTCCATCTGATCCAGGTTTGAACTTGAGAAAAACATCAGTGTCTACCTACACTTCAGTCAAAGTAAGGACATTTTGTTTCCTTGTTTCCTTTTTCTGCTGCTTCTAGCTTTTTTAGAGTTCATGGACTTTTTCATGCACATGGACTGCACACAAACACCACATGGACTGCACACAAACACCACATGGACTGCACTGGTTTCAAAAACATGATGGTTGCAACATGTTTCTGATGATTTGGCTGATTTGGTGCATGATTGGTGCATGGGAGTTCCTTATCATTTGCTGCATTTTGATGTTAACAGCTGCTGCTCAAAGAGAAGTGTTCATGTTTCATGGTTGAACTCATTTGCAGATTATGGCTGAGAACTGTTCAGGAAGAGATTTGTATTTTGTATGCTTTGTCTGTGCTGAAAAAAACATTACTGTACAGTACTTTACCTGTACAGTACATGCTGTACTGGTTTTGTGTGTTTATGGATGAATGTGTGGTATAATGTGTTATCTAAGTGTTTGTAAATAAAGTTCTGTGCATGTTTATGGCACAGGATGTCCGCTTGTTCATTCTCATGCCGTTAAATGTGTGTGCGGCGCTCCGTTAACGGTATAGCCTCGACCTACGTCAGAAATGCGGACCTACGACAGGCACGTGTTTTTGGTCCGCGAGATACGACAGAATCGACCTAAGTCACACCCGTAGGTCCGGATCCCTGACGTAACTCGAGGGTTCCCTGTACACCGGAAAATACGAGTACTCTTAATATTGTACAAGGCTCAGAACTTCACATTACCCTCAAATATCCAAACGTTTTTTGTAAAAAGGAGTACAGTACTTACAATCTTAAGGGTACAGATATGTTTGCCACAACATAGAACTATAGCTTAAAGAGTAGGTCTGCTATAATTTATATTTATCTATGGAATGTTTTAGAAAATGATATTAAAGTTGCAAAAACAAAGACTTTGTTTAAGAAAATGAATAAAATTAGATTTCTGGAAAAAAAATATATATATATTGGTTTGTATCAAAATGTATGTACAGTAAAGTATTAGGAGTTATTCATTTTTGTGTGGATTACTGTTGCTTGAATTACTTTTGTTAAAGAAGGGGCAGACATAAGATTTTATCCTCTACTGCTTCCTTTCATTTCATATACTGTTTTTTTACGTGGAATTGTAGTTTTTTTAGTTCTTTTAGATTTGAAATTAATAAATTTAAATATATAATCTTTCACAACTGGGAACAATGGGGCGCTGATGCTTTGTTCTAGTGCAGATCAAATCATGATTACACTGCAGTTTTATGATGACTGGGTTCAACAGTAAGACCATTTACTTTTAAGTTCTAGAACTCAACTGGTCAGCCAATATGAACGGTACAGTATTAAACTGAGTAAAATACGAATGCGAGGGTCAATCCTTTTCTTCCTTGATGCTAGTTTTGTATTTCTGACCTTATGAAATTGTATTGACTTCTATTCATTCATGGCTTAAACCACCAGAACCAAAAGAGGGTATCCCACCATTAGAACCAATTAAGCTTTGGTCCTAATAAGAACTATAGTCAGGTGATCATTCCAGAAAAGGTCATAAAATGGTTTGACTTTGAGATTAACCTTTCTAATTTAAGCTCAAAATTTCAATAAAAAAAGGAATATTTTATAGTCAAATCAAAACTGTTTGAATTGCCAGTTATTTTATAAAATTATAGTGTGAGTGTTGAATCTTTACTTAATTGTCTATGACCTACTTTAATGAAAAGTGCGGTATAGATTGAATTTATTATAGCAAAAATCTAATGGAAGATTTTGCTTAACTCCTAACATTTTTAATAGGGTTGCAAACTGGATCGTGTGCAATTTACAATAAAAATTGTTTTTTTTTATGTACTTACCCTTTATTTATGAAGCTGCTGAACGGAGCTCTGTTGTTGAGCTCTACAACAGATGTGCAACAGTTAAGCTGGCAGTGCGAGTCACATTCACAGGTAAATAATATTGATGACTTACTGTTGAGAGGTCGCATTAAAGGTAATTTCCTCACGTCGTTGCACCTGAAAGCTGCTCTTTCTCCACCTGCTCCCATCCCGAAGCTCAGGCTCATGTATGATGCTGGGAGTCCAGCAGGACCAGGGCCGCAGCCACAGCTTCCTTTTGATATAGAAGCCACGGCGGATTTGTACCTGGTGTGATTGACCTATTCCTGTTAGAGCTGCTGCGAACATCACACCGCAAATAGAAACATTTACTGACTGTAGTGACGTTACGTCAGATTCCTGAGCGGAAACGGCAAGCTGCGGCTCGCTGTAGTAAAACGCTCAATGCGTCACCATGGAAACAGGGTTTCATTCAGTGGGATGAAGGACCCGTGGGAGGGCTGTCCACGGAGCGCCTGTTATTTCCACCACACCTTTTCCTAACCCCTTTTTTTTAATGAGCCTGCAACAAATCAAAGCTGTAAACCCTACACATTTATAATGTAAACAAAGAACCTTTCTTCTTTTAGGATTTATTAAAGCTGCACTATGTAACTTTGTAATGCAGTCTAACTTTTCTAACAATATATTTTTAACATATTTCTTCACTCTGTCACTATCTACTGACAGACTGATGTTAGACAAAGTAATCTCTGAAAAAAACTATAGTCCCCTTGCTTCTCTATCAGCATTTATAAAAACACTAAAAACACAGAGTGACCCGGACACTGACCAGCCAATAAAAACAGAGTTGTTTGTCACGCCCCAACCCACGCCCCCGCCTGTCACAGCCTCAGCGCCGCGGCTCGTTCTCATTCAAAGGATTGCAAAGCGATGCAGGACTGATTTGTATGTGACACAAATGTATTAAATATCCCTTCTTCTTCCCAGAGCTGGACTTTTATTTTTTTGCCAAAAGTCAAGTGATCGCTTCATCCTTCACTCACAGGAATGAGGAAATGTATTTGTCACGACTCACGAGCGAATTAAATCATGTCCAAAGTGGCTGGAGAAGCTCTGCTGGGTGTTTTTGTGTTGTTGGACGAGTGATTCATGGTTTCATTATATTTTTCAGAACGTTTTATTATCATATAAACACAGAACTTTGCAGCGTCTGCCACAGGACATGTAGTGGGGGCGGAACATTCCAGACATCGACTGACAGACGAGGAAGTCACGAGCGAATTAAATCATGTCCAACGTTGCTTCGTGAACCTCTGCTGATTTCTGCTGGTTTTTGTGTTGTTGGACAAGTGCTCCATGGTTTTATTATAATTTTTTAATTTTTTTAACATATAATCACATAACTTCGCAGCGCAGACAGGACATGTAGTGGGGGGGGGGGAGCATTCCAGACCTGCACTGACAAAGAAGAAGTCACGAGCGAATTAAGGGCCAGTTTACACGGCGCGTATTTTGAGTGTAACCGTTACTTTCTCTTTGCGACTTTGCTTATCGCCTACACGACGCTGCTGGCCCCCCTCTTTGACTCAGATACTTTTCTGATCCAGCTCTCAAAGTGGAACTTTTTCGCTGACCCCCCGTTGATAATGTAAACATCTCCCGTGGAGCTTTTGTTTGAACACATGCACGCACGCGCAGACAGCCGGCATTTTAACAATGGCGGTGGACTGGACAGTGGACACACGCACCACTTTCTGAACTATAGCTGATGGAATATATTTTGATTCTCATATTTAATTATTCTACACCTTACCTGCATCTGTGTTGGAAGAGAGCCAGCTGCCTGGATCCAGTTGTCGCTGTTAACGAGGCAGTCGGACATTTCACGTGTCACGCTGCACTATAACATACTAAATGTGCTATATATTAACAGTTTAACAATAATAAACAGTATTTATGTTAGCGTGGGAGATATTTAAATTTATCTGAGCTAAATGAAGCTATCTGGACTCGTTACGTCATGCCTAACATGCTGCTGAAAATGAAGACACCAGGTTGATTTTTTATTTATTTGTTTATTCAACACCACAAACTCATGTCACAAACACTGAGAATTAAATTGAACACTTTTAAAAACACGTTAACCGAACTTTAATGAACTGGACTCTGTTGTTTTCATCCTGGTGGAAACTGGACCCACATCCGAACCGCCGGTCCGCTTCGTGGAACAGCTTCGACCTCGCAGGAAAAAAATAAAAATAAAACCTCAGTTGGTTGTTCTGTGATCGAACTAAACACAAGGAAACATTATTAAGAACATTGTTTACCTTGTAGCGCTGCTGGAAATCAGCTGATTCTCACGGACTAAAGTCAGACATGTTGACGCGGTTCCGGTCCAGTCAGCAACTGGTGTGCAGATGAAGCGGTCCCACTTGGTGTCAAATCTGTTGACTCTTATCCAAATTCCAGCTTTAACTTGTTGTTAACTTGTTGACAACAACTTGTAGTAGCTGAACTTTTAGCCAGAGAGGAAAACAGGCTGCCTCGTCTGCTCTGTTTACCCCAGGCTGCACGCATGCGCAGTAGTGAAGGTTCCAAAAATCACAGCGCCATCTAATGGCCCAGCATGGTAACTACAGTAAAGTCATGAGGACGGGGGGTGGGGGGGAGAGAGTCGTATCCACAGAATTCGCGCATGTCAACGCAAAACTTTCAACCTAATTAACATACCCAAAAGTTCCGTTTCCCCCACACAGTGTCTGTGTAAACAGGGCCTAATTAAATCATGTCCAAAGTGGCTGGTGAAGCTCTGCTGATTTCAGGGTGTTATTGTGTTGTTGGACGAGTGATTCATGGTTTTATTATATTTTTTAGAACGTTTTGTTATCATATAAACACAGAACTTCGCGTTGTCTGCCACAGGACATGTAGTGGGGTCGGAACATTCCAGACATACCAGACATCGACTGACAGACATGAGGAAATAATAAATATAATAATAATAAACTTTATTTGTATAGCACCTTCCTACAATGCCTTGCATTGACCAAGGTGCTTAACAGGATAAAAAGATGAATAAACTGGAACAATAAATCAATGAAAATAGAATAAGAAACAACAGCAATAAAAGAAGGCAATGGAAATAAAAAATGCTACATACTAAAATACCAAAAGTAATAAAAGTTACACACTGAAAGCTTTTTTGAACAAGTGGGTCTTCAGTCTGGTTTTGAACAGAGTCAGATCAGAGGTGGCACGCAGCTCAAGGGGGAGACTGTTCCAGGCTTTTGGGCCGGCAACAGAAAATGACCGGTCTCCCCATTGTTTGTACCTTGAGCGAGGCACCTCCAGCAGGTGTTGACTGGCAGATCGTAAAGCTCTGCCGGGCTGATGGACTTCCAAAAGTTCTGAGATGTAGAGAGGTGCAAGTCCATTCAGAGCTTTGAAAACAAACAGCAGCAGCTTGAACTGTATCCTGAACTGAACCGGGAGCCAGTGTAGAGAGGACAGGACAGGAGTGATGTGTTCATATTTTCGTGTGTTGGTCAAAAAGCGCGCGGCAGAGTTCTGTACAAGCTGTAAACGGGAGATGGAGGATTGATTAATACCAACATACAAAGCATTACAATAATCAAGTCTGGAGGTCACAAAGGCATGGATGGCCTTCTCCAGATCACTATGGCTGAGGAGTGAAGGCCGAGATACAGTGAAGCAGACTCCGTATACGCGCGTATACGGAGCGGCTGCTTTACTTCAGCTGACTTCAGCTCAGACGTTCTCCTTGTTGTAATATGAGCTGCTGCACACGAAGGGGACAACTGAGCACGCTGATTGGTCACTTGCTGACACGCCTACTGAATTGATTGACAGCGCTCAGTCAGCTGAATGTGAAACCTAGTTGAAAGTGAAACCTTTAACATGAGCAGCTCGCTCAGACTTCTGCGGTGTTCTGATGCGCTGTTTCTACTATATATGTTATAAAAAGTTCTCTCAGAAATAAAAATAATAACAGGGAGCGCTTTTCCTGCAGCACACAGCCCACCAGGGGATATTAAAACATCGCGCACCAAGGTAGGACCTGAATTCATTCATTTCAATCATCGAGTGAACGGAGGAAGAAGCGGTTACTTGACTTTAGGCAAAAAAACAAAAGAAAAGGCCCGATCAGCGATAAAGAAGGGGAATTTATTTCATTTGTGTAACATACAAAACAGTCCGGCGCCGGGAAGTTTATGGTCAGACACCGCGTATCGCGCACGCGGATCGCGTATGCGTAGTAAAAAAATACCTTTGCGCGTACTTGCCCTGAGGGGCTACGCGGGGCTACGCTGCGTACGGGGCGTACGTACGCTGCGTATTGGCGTATCGTGAGGACGCTCGAGTGTATCTCGCCCTTA
>JBBPBX010046968.1:0-26368 GCA_038048925.1 Garcialebias charrua | reverse complement strand
GCTCTGAATCTAAGTCTGAAAGTTTTTAATGCACAGTTGATCCTTGCTATGAGACATCCATCACGTCAACACTTAAGTCAAAAAGTTCAGCTCTTTATGAAAAAACTAAAACTGATGGTCAACAAGTCCTGGAGCTGATTTAAACCCTGCCCTGATGATGAGTGAGATATTCAACCGTTCAAGAGGTATTGTTATTTTATTATAATTATTATTTATAATTTATTATTATTTAAAATTATAATCTTATTAACTTATTTTTTTACCTCTGTGTTTTATTTCCAGTATTTCCAGTTACAGAGGTAGCTGCTCTCCTTCCACTTCAGGGAAATCCACCAGAGATCACCTGCTGCAGCTAAGAAGTGTGTGATGACTGAATTGAACTCTGGAACTGTTCCAGGACCAGTCCCACCAAGAAGAGGTTGTGAGTAATGAGGACAAATACAGCCACACTGGTGCTACTGGACAAAAACTTTATTAGTTAAGATTGTAAACAGTCTGTTGCTGCTTATTGTTCTGGTTCTGACTGTTATTGTATTCATTAAGATTTTTATTATTTTTAATATAATTTATTTATTGTAGAGTGCTGTTTATTTAAAATATCATCCAAATGGGTCACTTTTATTTATTACTACAATACAATACAAACATATTTTTGGCATATTTTCAAAATAAACATTTTGTAAGTCTTTATTTTGTCTTTTTTTTTTTGTACCGAAAATAAACCGAAAATAAACCGAACCGAGCCCTCCTTGTAATTGAACCGAACCGAAATGTGATTTTAGCGTACCGTTACACCCCTAGTAAAAACTATGTCATTTCTGATTAGTTCTAGACACAAATGTCCCTGAACCAAGGTTTCATCGAAAGCTTGGCTGATAGCCGATTTACCTGTCCCAGGGGACAGTACAGCAACCTCGGTGTGGGGTCCTTGGATCTCCACACCTTTCTCTACCTGTGGTAGGTAATGTGAGTTTGCCCCCTTCTTGTCTGAAGAGGGGTCCTCGTAATCTGCAACAATGATGTCCAAGTGACTGTCAGCGTTTGGTTGACTGTCATTTTCTGGACTCAGATGCCCTTGAACCAAGGTTTCATTGAAAGCTTGGTTGATTGCCGAATTACCTGTCTCAGAGGACAGTACAGCGTCTTCGGTGTGGGATCCTTGGATCTCAACACCTTTCACTACCTGTGGTAGGTAGTGTTCAGTGAGTGCTGACTGTGTCAGCTCGCAGAGGAGGTTCTCTTGTTGGGCCAGAGTTTGGTCCAACTTTTGGGTCTCTTCTGTCTCACCTGTAGTTGAAGGTTCACTTACCGGGCTTGTGACCACGGTTGGGGAGTCCCTCGTGGCCACTGCGGTACCTGCGGTTAGGCAGTCTGTACCACAACGAGGAGGCACTTTTATTGGCAGGGGTTTTCTCACTGTTGCCCACATTTTCTGTTGACCATAATCTATAATCGCTTCAAAACGGTTTATAAAGTCTTGGCCAACCAGAAATGGGAATGAGTCAAGTGTGGACACATACACTGGGTGGTGTAGTGTCGTTTTGCCAATCTGCATGTGAACCATAGCCATAGCTGTTAGGGTTGTTCTCGTCTCTGCGAGACCCTGTAGCTCAATAGCACATTCCTCAAAGGGTATTTGCCCGTCAACACCGTTAGCGGCGGTCCTCAGCTCCTCGAACAGCTTGGCCGACATAATAGTTATATCAGAACTGCCATCCAGGAGGGCTTCACGCTCAAGGACACCTTCCAGTGTGATGGGCAGGTAGGCTTTCTTAGCCACCCCCCTTTGCATAAAGTTACACAGAAACCTCACAGGTCTTGGCCCACGTTTCTGTTCACGTGTGACTCTGTCTGTGTAATCCTGTTTACTGTCAGCATCTTGTTGGCTGACAGCATCGTGACCTTCAGGAAGTTGTTGACTATCAGCAGTTTGTTTGCTGTCCTTGTCATCAACTGTGTGCTCTGAGTTATCAAAGACAAGGTCACTCATTTTCCCAGTTTGGTCATCCTCTGTATCATTCAAGTTTTCAAACAACCAACTTACATCCACCACCTCATCAGAGCTTGGAGGTTTGATGCCTTTGTTCTGGAACGTTTGCGACCTTTTGCATGTCTCGGAATGTGTCATCCGAGGTGCAGGTCCACGTCTCAGGGGTCCCTTCCGGGCCCACCCTGGTCTTGGGCGTCCTGTAGAGCTAACACCCACCTTTAGTTGTTCTATAGTTTGAAAATCTTGTTTAATCTCGCCTTTTTTAGGACTGGAATCCAGCTCCAGCGAGTGGGATTTGACCGCTTCACCTGGGGACACCTGTAAGGGTGTTTTGATTAGCATGTTAGCTGCAAAGACATCCGCAGCACACTCTACTATTTCATTCAAAGATGTTGCTTCTAAATCACCCCAGGCCAAGTTCCATGGCAACTCGAATCTAACATCAGGGATTAGATTATCCCTGAAAACAGATTTGAAAAGCGTCTGCTCTTCCAGGTCAGGTTCCATCATGTCACCTATATACGCCTTCAAAATTCTGGCAAAGAAAAAATATGGATGTTCATCGTTTCTCTGCAAGACATTTCGGGCAGCTGAGTAGTCACCACACAATGAGAAAGATTTTTCCTCTGTGCAAGGTGCAGGGGGAGCCAGTTCATGGCTCCGGGGTTCCTCTTGGTACCCTCTGATGTATGGGTCTTCTAGAGGCACATACTGTATGAGCCTTGGACGCGTACCGTCTTGAACTTCCATCTTTAACTTGATTTTTTGTGAAAATCAATAAGACAGTTCGAATTTTAATGTGTGCAAATAAATCTTCACTTTTAATGCAGCACTGAGTCAATCAAACTAATCAGCTGTCTGGTTTAAGTGTTTCACTGTGTAATAAGTATTTCTATTCATAGGTACCTTCTTCAGGTTTTACCCTCAAATGAATTGTAAAAGTTAAATGCCTTTTTGCAGTGTTAACTTTAAAATATAACTTATTTTTCAACAACAGTTACTAACTAACCCAAGCATGACGTCCGTTTTACTTACTCAAACACTATTTAAAAGATTCGAAATAAATACATTGTTCACACTAAAATGTACCCAGAATGCTGCTCCATTATGCCTTAAAAAAGATGTATTGCAGTTTGGCTAAACTGTTTTGCTGTATTTTGACAGTTATCAGGAGTGAAAAATGGATTACCTGTTTATTTTAAATATTTTTTATCTAAAATAAACTGGAGGTGTTTGTGTGCTTAGCATAACATGACAGATGGCATTCCAAATAAAAATCAGTGACTTTTATCAATTTGTTGTCTGTTGACATCCTCAAAGTTGTTCTGCTATCTTTGTTTTGATTTTTTGTGAAAATCAAGTCAGCAGATGCTTTCTGTTTATTTTAAATTTTGTATTTAAAATAAACTGGAGTCATTAATTTTACACAGAAAAACGTTAAAAATGCAATTTTTAACTAAAAGTGTACAGTGTACACCAATTCTGTTTAAAATTCAGAGATGTGAAGAGCTTAATGTGGAAATTCTCTGTTCTCCATCATTTTATTTATTAATTTTATTTAATCTGAAAATCAAATAAAAGATGCTTTTTTGAGTGTTATTTTAAATCTCTTCAGTATTTAAAATGAGCATCAATTGTTTGTCTGTACCTCTGTTATTCTAAAATTTTTATTTAAAATACACAGGAATTTTTGTTTGTGTACAGAACAATTTTTTAAAGCTGGTAACTTTCACCATAAAAAATGCTGACTTTATGATGTGTTGAGAGAAAACTCATCTATTAACGTCCAGCAGGGGGCAGCGTCGAGTATGTTATCACGAAGCGACTGAGTTTAAATCAGTACATGGAAAGAAAACAACCTATTAGGGTTAGTTTTCAGTAAGAACGTGATAATTGCTCGAACCGCGTTCTTGTCAGAGACAAGTTTATGTTGCTAGACAGTGTTGATGGCTTCAGATGAGTGTTTAAGTGTGTGTTCGTGTGTGAACGAGTGTGAACCAGCGAGTGTGACCTGTCACTCAAAGTGCGGCACCTGGAAGTGACGACAAAAATGGGCGGGCCAACGCAGCGTGCGTAGCGCGTCACCAGCTTCTTACGTGAGCGAGGCGGAGCTCGCTACAACATACGTGACGTCAACAAATCAATCACAGCATATGTAGTTCATTCTCCAAGCATAAATGGCGAATGTAGTTTCTTACCTTCGACCAATGTAGCGCCGGAAATGACGACAAAGTGGGCTGGTCGCAACGGCGTGCGACGTGATTGACAGCTCACAACAGCGAATCAGCGTTCGCCACAAGAGTGATTGACAGCACACAACAGCGAATCAGCGTTCGCTACATGAGTGATTGACAGCACACAGTACTCGTTTCATCCAATCACAGCTCATAAACAAACATGTAGACACACGTCTTCTTAACGTTAGCTTGCACAGCAGACCACAACTTCATAGACTCTTAAAAACAACTCAAACGCTACAATTTAACTTCCCAAAATGCTGAAACATGCGGCGCACATCTAGACAGGCCAACTTAGTCACGCTCAGTAACCCAGCACTGCAGCTGTTGAACAAACACGGACTCTCTCGGAGTCACTTCAAGGTCGGTTCCGTCCACGTTAAAGGAGCAGAACTCGGGTTTCACGAACCACTAACCGACACGTTCTAACAGTATATGCTGCTTCGACCTTCTTTAAAATGTAAAATACCACAACAGCAATCTTGTAGATGTTAAATTAGCTTCCAGGGCAGGCAGTTTGACTCGGCGATCAAACAACAAAGTTCTGTACCGGAGTGTGTGCGAGTGAGCTGGATCGGAACCGAACCAGAACCTCCACAGACTACGGCTGACAAAAACTTCACCTGAATGCTTCCAACAGCGTGTAACAGAGTTGAAACAATAATAATCTCACAGCTTCAAATGATAAAAACATGCAGAATCTGCCTGTCTTGAACACCTCAGCCAAATTATTATCCTCAGAGTTTAAAACTTGGATCCCACTATGCCAACCATGACGTTACAGTTCATGAGAGATTACAGATACATCGACAAACTTTAGAAGCCGATACGAGGCCACCAGATGTAAGGGGTTAAAGGGGGTCAGTTTAATACTGACCTCCTTTTTACCTTAATTTACTTATTCAGATTGAATAGTAATTTCACGGATTCTCTTCTTTTTCAGTTTACCCAATATTTCTGTGATCTTTATGATGGACAAATAAACAGAGCCATTAAGTGACAAAGACGTTAACTTAGTTTGATATGTCAAAAAGACACTATCATTTATTTAAAATAAATCAACTAAATTAACACCATTACACTTGATTGACATGATTTCACTTTCTTTCAATTTAAAACGTCAGCACACTTAAATTCAACACAACAGACATAAATATTGGATGTTAACATATTTAGTCTGAGGGGCATTTCAGCTTAAAATAGTTTCCAGCTTAAGATTGAGAGGGAAAGGGAAAAGGAGGAATAAGAGGTTGGAGAGATTAAGAGAGGAAATTTATCTTGCATTTATGAAACCAGATGACACTCTTCCGTACGCGTCCAGCTAAGATATCATCACACCTCCAGCAAGCAAACAGCTGCTCCTTTACCTTAAGACGTCCGCCTTGGTTCTGGTAAAGAGCTGTGGTCAACTTTAGACTGACGAGTCGTCGGTCCCGCAAGTCCAAGCTGGACTCCACGCGTGTTTACCTTGTCGGTGTCGGTGATACTCGCTTTCATCGGCAAAAGTCGTGGCAGTCGTGGTTTCTTGGCTCAAGATAATTTATTCCAGGAAGGAATAACAAACGCTCGTTCGAGGTGGACTCATAACAGCCTGTTATCAGTCCTTAGCTGAAGACGCCGGTCGTTAGCTCTTGACCACACGTGTCCAGCTCTTGGGAAAGTTCACATCTCTTTCGAAACTCCCAGAAACTCTCCGAAGCCTTTCAGCAAAAGCTTAGAACTAGTACTTAAGGAAGGACCAGTCGAGGAGTTCATTTGTCTTATCATACCCAAGGTTAAAGCCAGAGCAGAGGGAAATTGTTTAGGAAAAGACAGAGCAGCTGGAGCCTTGTTCATGAAAAACAACGGATAAAACTGTCTTCTTATTTCTAAACAAAACAGTCGGGTCTCTGTGACCCGATATTTCCCTTTAACACAGCAGTGGACACAGTTTAACTCTCACAGAATAACACAGCTTAAAAGCACACATCATGAAAATGACAAAAGTTATTCTTTTGATCACATCAGCATAAAATCAAAGATAGAAATAGTCTCTTTTGGTGACTATATTTATCAGATTATAGCTAAATGAATGATTTTGTAGTAAATGTCTTGCTTTACTGAGTGGTCAGTAAAGGTCATCACTGGACAGTTCAAAGACCCTAATTTGACCCTGGGTAGGTCCATTACAAGAGTGGTGTCTGATTTTAACCTTAAACAGACCACCTCTAGTGCTTCATCAACAGGAATGCACGTAAAGAGTGATGTGACATCAAAAGAGACCATTGTTTCATCAGTCTCCATGATGACATCCCTCACCTTATCCACAAAGTCCATGGTGTTCTGTATGTGGTGTTCTGAGCTGCCAACTAAAGGGATGAGTACAGATGCCAGATATTTGGAAACATTGTGACCGAGTTAATTGTGCTAACAATTTGTTTTAAACATACACCTTGTTTGTGAATTTTAGGTAAACCATACAGACTAGGTGTGGCCTCTCCTAGGTACAGTGCAGCGACGTGCAGTGAGGTTCATGGTTGGTGAGGCACTGTGCAGTTTTTTTTTCATATGTATAATAAAAACAGACAAAAAAATGTCTCCACGTTTTGGCTTCTGTCTGCTATAGCTTCTTCAGCACTTTGGATACTTTGGATAGCGTTATTTTCTTCTTTTATAATACATGAACCCTACAGAGTAGTTTATTCACCATTTGATTGGCAGCAGTTAACCGGTTGTGTTTAAAATCTAATATCAGCAATCTTTACACATACAAACTGTAGCACACAAAAAAGCACATTTAATTTGGAGAAAAAAAATTATTTTTGTCTTACCTTTACTTATAAATTAAACTATAACAAAATCAATTTTTATTTTACAGAAAAGAGCTGTGAGAATTAATACAAGACAGCCTTACTGTCATCTATCTAATACATTATTTAAACAACTCAAAGTACTGAAGTTTTATGATTTGGTGGACTATAATATTTTGTTAGTAATAGAACCCTCAAATGTTCAAATGTATTTTGTTAAGAGAGAAAGCTGCTAGTCTAAAGGGAACTGACATTTTTGCAGAAATAGTTTGAAGGGACGGTTTATTTCAATACAGGGAGTTGAATTGTGGAATGGTTTGGGAAATTATGTTAAAAATGTAAACTCTGTGCTTATGTTTTAAAAATAATCAAAACTAAATTGTTAACAAAATACTAAAACTTTCAAAATACTAAAACTTTTAGTGAAGTGTATAATGTTCTAGATATTTGTAGATTGTGAAAAGTTACTATTTTTTGCTCTGTTACTTATAGATAATTATTGTTTTAATTGATTGCTTGTTTTATTTATGAAAAAAGGGGCAGATAAATAAGATTTCTTCGTAGTCTTTCATGTAATATGTGATATGTTTTTTTTCTTTTTCTTCTGGTTTTTAATATAAAATGAATAAATAAATAAATAAATAAATAATAAAATAAACAAATAAATGATGTCCATGCGTCACTCCTTCTGAACAAAGATGTCAATGACTTTTTTCTACAAGTCGGCTTTCAGATTTAAAAGTCTCTCTGCCTCGATGGTACGGTGGCCCTGAGGTGCAAAACACATTAACAAATGAAGTTGAAGACGCAAATTCAACAATGGCAGGACTCACAGCTGCATCGAATCACTCAACTGTCCACCTGGATATAAGGCGCCCTTTCCTCAGCTCTTCCTGTTTGCCCGTTACGTCTAGTCGCCTCCCTCCACCTCCCCGTCTCCTCCCGGGGTTTCTGGTTCCTCGGTTCTCCCCTGTTCTTCGTCCCGCCTCCGCCGCCTGGGGTTGTCCTGCTCGCCTTCGTCTTGGTCCTGCTGCTGTGTGCATTCCTGCTTCCTGTTCCCTGCGACCCAGCCGGTCATGGCAGATGGCCGCTTGTCCTGAGCCTGGTTCTGCTGGAGGTTTCTTCCTCTCGGGGGAGTTTTTCCTTCCCACTGTCGCTTCGTGCTTGCTCAGGATGGAGGTTCTGCGCTGGTGTTCGTCTCAGGGTTGTCCGGAGCCGTCGGCCGCTGGCTGGCCGTCATTCACGTACCGGTGGGATGGCTTGGACGTCTGCGATCCCTTCTCCACCACCGGGTTCGGGTCCCGGGGGGGTAGATATCCATAATCTATCTCCCTATGCCGGACATTCAAGCTCTCAGCAGTCCGGCATGCATGCCCTCCGCCGGGGCCCGAGCGCCAAAGAAACCTTAATCAATAAAACATTTTAATTGTATTCTCTCTCTCGTTTTGTGAGTCTCTTCAGGTTGAAATAATGCAACACACTTTAACAAAGTCTTGAAACAAATTAACAAAGTCTGAAATAAATTAACAAAGTCTTGAAACAAATTAACAAAGTCTTGAAACAAATTAGCAAAGTCTGAAAAAAATTAACAAACGAGGCAAAACACTTTAACAAAGTCCTGAAACAAATTAACAAAGTCTGAAAAACTTTAACAAAGTTTTGAAACAAATTAACAAAGTCCTGAAACTAATTAACAAAGTCTTGAAACAAATTAACAAACGAGGCAAAACACTTTAACAAAGTCTTGAAACAAATTAACAAAGTCTTGAAACAAATTAACAAAGTCTGTGAAACTTTAACAAAGTCTTGAAACAAATTAACAAAGTCCTGAAACAAAATAACAAAGTCTTGAAACAAATTCACAAAGTCTGAAATAAATTAACAAAGTTTTGAAACAAATTAACAAACGAGGCAAAACACTTTAACAAAGTCCTGAAACAAATTAACAAAGTCTGAAATAAATTAACAAAGTCTTGAAACAAATTAACAAAGTCTGAAAAACTTTAACAAAGTCTTGAAACAAATTAACAAAGTCCTGAAACAAATTAACAAAGTCTGAAAAACTTTAACAAAGTCTTGAAACAAATTAACAAAGTCTTGAAACAAATTAACAAAGTCTTGAAACAAATAAACAAAGTCTTGAAACAAATTAACAAAGTCTGAAATAAATTAACAAAGTCCTGAAACAAATTAACAAAGTCTGAAATAAATTAACAAAGTCTGAAATAAATTAACAAAGTCCTGAAACAAATTAACAAAGTCTGAAATAAATTAACAAAGTCTTGAAACAAATTAACAAAGTCTGAAAAACTTTAACAAAGTCTTGAAACGAATTAACAAAGTCCTGAAACAAATTAACAAAGTCTTGAAACAAATAAAAAAAGTCTTGAAACAAATTAACAAAGTCTGAAATAAATTAACAAAGTCTTGAAACAAATTAACAAAGTCTGAAAAACTTTAACAAAGTCCTGAAACAAATTAACAAAGTCCTGAAACAAATTAACAAAATCTTGAAACAAATTAACAAAGTCTGAAATAAATTAACAAAGTCCTGAAACAAATTAACAAAGTCTGAAATAAATTAACAAAGTCTTGAAACAAATTAACAAAGTCTGAAAAACTTTAACAAAGTCCTGAAACAAATTAACAAAGTCCTGAAACAAATTAACAAAGTCTGAAATAAATTAACAAAGTCCTGAAACAAATTAACAAAGTCTTGAAACAAATTAACAAAGTCTGAAATAAATTAACAAAGTTTTGAAACAAATTAACAAAGTCTGAAATAAATTAACAAAGTTTTGAAACAAATTAACAAAGTCTGAAATAAATTAACAAAGTTTTGAAACAAATTAACAAAGTCTTGAAACAAATTAACAAAGTCTGAAATAAATTAACAAAGTTTTGAAACAAATTAACAAAGTCTGAAATAAATTAACAAACGAGGCAAAACACTTTAACAAAGTCCTGAAACAAATAAACAAAGTCTGAAAAACTTTAATAAGTCTTGAAACAAATTAACAAAGTCTGAAATAAATTAACAAAGTCTTGAAACAAATTAACAAAGTCTGAAATAAATTAACAAAGTCTTGAAACAAATTAACAAAGTCTGAAAAACTTCAACAAAGTCTTGAAACAAATTAACAAAGTCCTAAAACAAATTAACAAAGTCTTGAAAAAATTAACAAAGTCTGAAATAAATTAACAAAGTCTGAAACAAATTAACAAAGTCTTGAAACAAATTAACAAAGTCTGAAATAAATTAACAAAGTCCTGAAACAAATTAACAAAGTCTTGAAACAAATAAAAAAAGTCTTGAAACAAATTAACAAAGTCTGAAATAAATTAACAAAGTCTTGAAACAAATTAACAAAGTCTGAAAAACTTTAACAAAGTCCTGAAACAAATTAACAAAGTCTTGAAACACATAAAAAAAGTCTTGAAACAAATTAACAAAGTCTGAAATAAATTAACAAAGTCCTGAAACAAATTAACAAAGTCTTGAAACAAATTAACAAAGTCTGAAATAAATTAACAAAGTCCTGAAACAAATAAACAAAGTCTGAAAAACTTTAATAAGTCTTGAAACAAATTAACAAAGTCTGAAATAAATTAACAAAGTCTTGAAACAAATTAACAAAGTCTGAAATAAATTAACAAAGTCTTGAAACAAATTAACAAAGTCTGAAATAAATTAACAAAGTCTTGAAACAAATTAACAAATTCTGAAAAACTTTAACAAAGTCTTGAAACAAATTAACAAAGTCCTGAAACAAATTAACAAAGTCTTGAAACAAATTAACAAAGTCTTGAAACAAATTAACAAAGTCTTGAAACAAATTAACAAAGTCTGAAATAAATTAACAAAGTCTTGAAACAAATTAACAAAGTCTTGAAACAAATTAACAAAGTCTGAAATAAATTAACAAAGTCTTGAAACAAATTAACAAACGAGACAAAAAACTTTAACAAAGTCCTGAAACAAATTAACAAAGTCTGAAATAAATTAACAAAGTCCTGAAACAAATTAACAAAGTCTTGAAACAAATGATCAAAGTCTGAAATAAATTAACAAAGTCTTGAAACAAATTAACAAAGTCTGAAATAAATTAACAAAGTCTTGAAACAAAGTAACAAAGTCTTAAACACTTTAACAAAGTCCTGAAACAAATTAACAAAGTCTGAAATAAATTAACAAAGTCTGGAATAAATTAACAAAGTCTGAAATAAATTAACAAAGTCTTGAAACAAATTAACAAAGTCTGAAATAAATTAACAAAGTCCTGAAACAAATTAACAAAGTCTTGAAACAAATTAACAACATCTGAAACAAATTAACAACGTCTTGAAACAAATTAACAAACGAGGCAAAAAACTTTAACAATGTCCTGAAACAAATTAACAAAGTCTGAAATAAATTAACAAAGTCCTGAAACAAATTAAAAAAGTCTTGAAACAAATTATCAAAGTCTGAAATAAATTAACAAAGTCTTGAAACAAATTAACAAACGAGGCAAAACACTTTAACAAAGTCCTGAAACAAATTAACAAAGTCTGAAAAACTTTAACAAAGTCTTGAAACAAATTAACAAAGTCCTGAAACAAATTAACAAAGTCATAAAACAAATTAACATAGTCTGAAATAAATTAACAAACGAGGCAAAACACTTTAACAAAGTCCTGAACAAATTAACAAAGTCTGAAAAACTTTAACAAAGTCTTGAAACAAATTAACAAAGTCTTGAAACAAATTAACAAAGTCTGAAATAAATTAACAAAGTCCTGAAACAAATTAACAAAGTCTGAAACAAATTAACAAACAAGGCAAAACACTTTAACAAAGACCTGAAACAAATTAACAAAGTCTGAAATAAATTAACGAAGTCTGAAATAAATTAACAAAGTCTTGAAACAAATTATCAAAGTCTGAAATAAATTAACAAAGTCTTGAAACAAATTAACAAAGTCTGAAATAAATTAACAAAGTCTGAAACAAATTAACAAACGAGGCAAAACACTTTAACAAAGTCCTGAAACAAATTAACAAAGTCTGAAACAACTTTAACAAAGTCTTGAAACAAATTAACAAAGTCCTGAAACAAATTAACAAAGTCATAAAACAAATTAACAAAGTCTGAAATAAATTAACAAACGAGGCAAAACACTTTAACAAAGTCCTGAAACAAATTAACAAAGTCTGAAAAACTTTAACAAAGTCTTGAAACAAATTAACAAAGTCCTGAAACAAATTAAGAAAGTCCTGAAACAAATTAACAAAGTCTGAAAAACTTTAACAAAGTCTTGAAACAAATTAACAAAGTCTGAAATAAATTAACAAAGTCTTGAAACAAATTAACAAAGTCTTAAACACTTTAAGAAAGTCCTGAAACAAATTAACCAAGTCTGAAATAAATTAACAAAGTCCTGAAACAAATTAACAAAGTCTGAAATAAATTAACAAAGTCCTGAAACAAATTAACAAAGTCTTGAAACAAATTAACAAAGTCTGAAACAAATTAACAAAGTCTTGAAACAAATTAACAAAGTCTGAAACACTTTAACAAAGTCTTGAAACAAATTAACAAAGTCCTGAAACAAATTAACAAAGTCTTGAAACAAATTAACACAGTCTGAAATAAATTAACAAACGAGGCAAAACACTTTAACAAAGACCTGAAACAAATTAACAAAGTCTGAAAAACTTAAACAAAGTCTTGAAACAAATTAACAAAGTCTGAAATAAATTAACAAAGTCTTGAAACAAAGTAACAAAGTCTTAAACACTTTAACAAAGTCCTGAAACAAATTAACAAAGTCTGAAATAAATTAACAAAGTCTGGAATAAATTAACAAAGTCTGAAATAAATTAACAAAGTCTTGAAACAAATTAACAAAGTCTGAAATAAATTAACAAAGTCCTGAAACAAATTAACAAAGTCTTGAAACAAATTAACAACATCTGAAACAAATTAACAACGTCTTGAAACAAATTAACAAACGAGGCAAAAAACTTTAACAATGTCCTGAAACAAATTAACAAAGTCTGAAATAAATTAACAAAGTCCTGAAACAAATTAAAAAAGTCTTGAAACAAATTATCAAAGTCTGAAATAAATTAACAAAGTCTTGAAACAAATTAACAAACGAGGCAAAACACTTTAACAAAGTCCTGAAACAAATTATCAAAGTCTGAAATAAATTAACAAAGTCTTGAAACAAATTAACAAACGAGGCAAAACACTTTAACAAAGTCTTGAAACAAATTAACAAAGTCCTGAAACAAATTAACAAAGTCATAAAACAAATTAACATAGTCTGAAATAAATTAACAAACGAGGCAAAACACTTTAACAAAGTCTTGAAACAAATTAACAAAGTCCTGAAACAAATTAACAAAGTCTTGAAACAAATTAACAAAGTCTGAAAAACTTTAACAAAGTCTTGAAACAAATTAACAAAGTCCTGAAACAAATTAACAAAGTCATAAAACAAATTAACATAGTCTGAAATAAATTAACAAACGAGGCAAAACACTTTAACAAAGTCCTGAACAAATTAACAAAGTCTGAAAAACTTTAACAAAGTCTTGAAACAAATTAACAAAGTCTGAAACAAATTAACAAAGTCCTGAAACAAATTAACAAAGTCTGAAACAAATTAACAAACAAGGCAAAACACTTTAACAAAGACCTGAAACAAATTAACAAAGTCTGAAATAAATTAACGAAGTCTGAAATAAATTAACAAAGTCTTGAAACAAATTATCAAAGTCTGAAATAAATTAACAAAGTCTTGAAACAAATTAACAAAGTCTGAAATAAATTAACAAAGTCTGAAACAAATTAACAAACGAGGCAAAACACTTTAACAAAGTCCTGAAACAAATTAACAAAGTCTGAAACAACTTTAACAAAGTCTTGAAACAAATTAACAAAGTCCTGAAACAAATTAACAAAGTCATAAAACAAATTAACAAAGTCTGAAATAAATTAACAAACGAGGCAAAACACTTTAACAAAGTCCTGAAACAAATTAACAAAGTCTGAAAAACTTTAACAAAGTCTTGAAACAAATTAACAAAGTCCTGAAACAAATTAAGAAAGTCCTGAAACAAATTAACAAAGTCTGAAAAACTTTAACAAAGTCTTGAAACAAATTAACAAAGTCTGAAATAAATTAACAAAGTCTTGAAACAAATTAACAAAGTCTTAAACACTTTAAGAAAGTCCTGAAACAAATTAACCAAGTCTGAAATAAATTAACAAAGTCCTGAAACAAATTAACAAAGTCTGAAATAAATTAACAAAGTCCTGAAACAAATTAACAAAGTCTTGAAACAAATTAACAAAGTCTGAAACAAATTAACAAAGTCTTGAAACAAATTAACAAAGTCTGAAACACTTTAACAAAGTCTTGAAACAAATTAACAAAGTCCTGAAACAAATTAACAAAGTCTTGAAACAAATTAACACAGTCTGAAATAAATTAACAAACGAGGCAAAACACTTTAACAAAGACCTGAAACAAATTAACAAAGTCTGAAAAACTTAAACAAAGTCTTGAAACAAATTAACAAAGTCTGAAATAAATTAACAAAGTCTTGAAACAAAGTAACAAAGTCTTAAACACTTTAACAAAGTCCTGAAACAAATTAACAAAGTCTGAAATAAATTAACAAAGTCTGGAATAAATTAACAAAGTCTGAAATAAATTAACAAAGTCTTGAAACAAATTAACAAAGTCTGAAATAAATTAACAAAGTCCTGAAACAAATTAACAAAGTCTTGAAACAAATTAACAACATCTGAAACAAATTAACAACGTCTTGAAACAAATTAACAAACGAGGCAAAAAACTTTAACAATGTCCTGAAACAAATTAACAAAGTCTGAAATAAATTAACAAAGTCCTGAAACAAATTAAAAAAGTCTTGAAACAAATTATCAAAGTCTGAAATAAATTAACAAAGTCTTGAAACAAATTAACAAACGAGGCAAAACACTTTAACAAAGTCCTGAAACAAATTATCAAAGTCTGAAATAAATTAACAAAGTCTTGAAACAAATTAACAAAGTCTTGAAACAAATTAACAAAGTCTGAAACACTTTAACAAAGTCTTGAAACAAATTAACAAAGTCTTGAAACAAATTAACAAAGTCTGAAACACTTTAACAAAGTCTTGAAACAAATTAACAAAGTCTTGAAACAAATTAACAAAGTCTTGAAACAAATTAACAAAGTCTTGAAACAAATTAACAAAGTCTGAAACACTTTAACAAAGTCTTGAAACAAATTAACAAAGTCCTGAAACAAATTAACAAAGTCTTGAAACAAATTAACAAAGTCTGAAATAAATTAACAAAGTCCTGAAACAAATTAACAAAGTCTGAAATAAATTAACAAACAAGGCAAAACACTTTAACAAAGACCTGAAACAAATTAACAAAGTCTGAAAAACTTTAACAAAGTCTTGAAACAAATTAACAAAGTCTGAAATAAATTAACAAAGTCTTGAAACAAATTAACAAAGTCTGAAATAAATTAACGAAGTCTGAAATAAATTAACAAAGTCTTGAAACAAATTATCAAAGTCTGAAATAAATTAACAAAGTCTTGAAACAAATTAACAAAGTCTGAAATAAATTAACAAAGTCTGAAACAAATTAACAAACGAGGCAAAACACTTTAACAAAGTCCTGAAACAAATTAACAAAGTCTGAAACAAATTAACAAAGTCTGAAACAAATTAACAAAGTCCTGAAACAAATTAACAAAGTCTGAAACAAATTAACAAAGTCTGAAACAAATTAACAAAGTCCTGAAACAAATTAACAAAGTCTGAAACAAATTAACAAACGAGGCAAAACACTTTAACAAAGTCCTGAAACAAATTAACAAAGTCTGAAACAAATTAACAAAGTCTGAAACAAATTAACAAAGTCTGAAACAAATTAACAAAGTCTTGAAACAAATTAACAAACGAGGCAAAACACTTTAACAAAGTCCTGAAACAAATTAACAAAGTCTGAAAAACTTTAACAAAGTCTTGAAACAAATTAACAAAGTCCTGAAACAAATTAAGAAAGTCCTGAAACAAATTAACAAAGTCTGAAAAACTTTAACAAAGTCTTGAAACAAATTAACAAAGTCTGAAATAAATTAACAAAGTCTTGAAACAAATTAACAAAGTCTTAAACACTTTAAGAAAGTCCTGAAACAAATTAACAAAGTCTGAAATAAATTAACAAAGTCTTGAAACAAATTAACAAAGTCTTAAACACTTTAAGAAAGTCCTGAAACAAATTAACAAAGTCTGAAATAAATTAACAAAGTCTTGAAACAAATTAACCAAGTCTGAAATAAATTAACAAAGTCTGAAATAAATTAACAAAGTCCTGAAACAAATTAACAAAGTCTTGAAACAAATTAACAAAGTCTGAAACACTTTAACAAAGTCCTGAAACAAATTAACAAAGTCTGAAAAACTTTAACAAAGTCTTGAAACAAATTAACAAAGTCTTGAAACAAATTAACACAGTCTGAAATAAATTAACAAACGAGGCAAAACACTTTAACAAAGACCTGAAACAAATTAACAAAGTCTTGAAACAAATTAACAAAGTCCTGAAACAAATTAACAAAGTCTTGAAACAAATTAACACAGTCTGAAATAAATTAACAAACGAGGCAAAACACTTTAACAAAGACCTGAAACAAATTAACAAAGTCTGAAAAACTTTAACAAAGTCTTGAAACAAATTAACAAAGTCCTTAAACAAATTAACAAAGTCTTGAAACAAATTAACAAAGTCTTGAAACAAATTAACAAAGTCCTGAAATAAATTAAATTGGGGGAGGATGCCGGTCAGACCTGGCAGACCCAAACGTATTGTGAGGGTCTGCTGGGAACATCTGGCAGAGTCTCCCTTAAGACGGAGCTTTAACTCCCACCTCCGGGATAGCTTTGAACACGTTCCGAGGGAGGCGGGGGACATGGAGTCCGAGTGGGCCATGTTCGGCGCCTCTATTGTCGAGGTAGCTTATCGGAGCTGTGGCCGCAAGGTTGTTGGTGCCTGTCGTGGTGGCAACCCTCGAACCCGGTGGTGGACACCGGCAGTGAGGGATGCTGTCAGGCTGAAGAAGGAGTCCTATTGGGCCTTTTTGGCTTGTGGGACCCCGGAAGCAGCTGATAGGTACCGGCAGTCCAAGCGGCATGCGGCTCGGGTGGTTGCTGAGGCAAAAACTCGGGCGTGGGAGGAGTTCGGAGAGGCCATGGAGAATGACTTCCGTACGGCTTCGAGGCGATTCTGGTCCACCATCCGGCGTCTCAGGGGGGGAAAGAGGTACGCGACCAACACCATTTATGGTGGGGGTGGCGTGCTGCTGACCTCAACTCGGGATGTTGTGAGTCGGTGGGCGGAATACTTCGAAGACCTCCTCAATCCTACTGGCACGTCTTCCACTGAGGAAGCGGAGCCTGGGGACTTTGGGTCGGGTTCTCCGATCTCTGGTGCTGAGGTCGCCGAGGTGGTTAAAAAGCTCCGCGGTGGCAAGGCTCCGGGGGTGGATGAGATTCGCCCGGAGTTCCTTAGGGCTCTGGATGTTGTAGGGTTGTGTTGGCTTACGCGACTCTGCAATATCGCGTGGACATCGGGGGCAGTTCCCTTGGATTGGCAGACTGGGGTGGTGGTTCCCCTATTCAAAAAGGGGGACCGTAGGGTGTGTTCCAACTATAGGGGGATCACACTCTTAAGCCTCCCTGGTAAGGTCTATTCAGGGGTTCTGGAGAGGAGGGTCCGTCGGATAGTCGAACCTCGGATTCAGGAGGAGCAGTGTGGTTTTCGTGCTGGTCGTGGAACACTGGACCAGCTCTACACCCTCAGCAGGTCCTGGAGGGTGCGTGGGAGTTTGCCCAACCAGTTTACATGTGCTTTGTGGACTTGGAGAAGGCATTCGACCGCGTCCCTCGGGGGGTTCTGTGGGGGGTACTCCGGGAGTATGGGGTACCAGGCCCTTTGATAAGGGCTGTTAGGTCCCTGTACGACCGGTGTCAGAGCTTGGTCCGCATTGCCGGCAGTAAGTCAGGCTCGTTTCCGGTGAGAGTTGGACTCCGCCAAGGTTGCCCTTTGTCACCGATTCTGTTCATAACTTTTATGGACAGAATTTCTAGGCGCAGCCAAGGTGTTGAGAGGATCCGTTTTGGTGACCTTAGAATCGCTTCTCTGTTTTTTGCAGATGATGTGGTCCTACTGGCTTCATCAGTTCGTGATTTACAACTTTCACTGGAGCGGTTTGCAGCCGAGTGTGATACGGCCGGGATGAGGATCAGTTCCTCCAAATCCGAGGCCATGGTCTTGAGCCGGAAAAGGGTAGCATGCCCTCTCCGGGTCGGGGAGGAGGTCCTGCCCCAAGTGGAGGAGTTTAAGTATCTCGGGGTCTTGTTCACGAATGAGGGGAAACTGGAGCGTGAGATCGATAGGCGGATAGGTGCAGGGTTAGGGGTTAGGGTTAGGGTTAGATGGTTAGGGTTAGGGTTAGAGGGTTAGGGTTAGAGAGTTAGGTAAAGAGAGTATGGATCCCACCGCGAAGCAGTGGGATCCAAACTTGTTTGGAATCCTCATGGGATTCCCAAGTGCACGGGCACACCCACTTTAATTCATACCTAAGTACCCCTCCTCCTTCAGACCCCAGAGACCATAATGCACTCATTTTGTGTTATTAATACAAGCAAATGTCAGATTGTACTTAGTTGAGGTATTGTTTTTCATTACAGATCGATTCATTAGATGGCTACATGCTGGTAGTTAGGATGGAGCCTGCAGTCAGAACCACAAGGAGGACCCTCTGATGTTATGCTACTACCACCATATTGAGCTTAGGTGGGGATAAAAGAAGAGTCTAAATTTACCAGATGGCTTTGTGCTTTATCCAAAATAAAATTCTTTAATAAATTGTGAATATTATTATTATTATTACCTTTCTTGATTCCCATCTCTGTAGGGTTTTATATATAAGGTCATATAATTAAAAAAAAATGATTAAGCCCATTGGCCATCACATTACCAGCTGTGTTGTGCTTTGATCAGTGAAAATATTTAGTAAACTCAAATTGAACCTCAATGAGAGGAGGAGCAAATCCTTTAATCCTCTGTGGAGTCTCTAGAAGTTAACTCTGGTCTGAAACATTATTGTTTTATTTTTTCTAAAATGTGATCAATGTTAATCTGGCTTCGTTCACCGGCCAGATATTTATTAAGCAGATTACGTTCTGCTATACTCAAAGCTAGGATCTTTTCAAACCTGAAGTTATATTTTTTTGAAGAATTATCCTTACTGTATACCACCTTTAAGGATGTCTGTGGTTGGAGAGGTGAAGGTTCAGCCTGGGCCTCAGGGGGGGCGTTGCTGGCTGTCAGAATGTTCTCATGGTCTGAAGAAACAACCGGCTGCTTTTCCAGAACCTGTGGCTGTGTTGATGAGGGAAGTGAAGCAGGAAGTGTAGTTTTGACCACCTCCTGTTGTAGAGGTTCACCTGAGCAGGTTAGGTCATCTCTACTCATGGTCAGTGTTTGCAGATGAGGAGGGGTGGAGGTTGGTGTCTCCAGCGTCACCTGCTCAGCAGTGTTGGTGCACGTTGATTTGTAGGTGGGGTCCCTCACCCGTTGAGGAAGTTGGATCCAAGATGGCTGAAGGCCGTGACGAGGACGTGCGCCCAGCACGTCATAATCAGCTGCTGTTGGTGCAGAAGAAGAAGATGATGACTCGATGGACTCCCTCCTCCTCGCTGTAGTGTTGCAGGTAGGTCGACGTTGTGGCTCGGGAGAAGTGGGGGGGCGTGGCCTTCCGGGTTGGGGTGCGTTGTTTATGTTAGCATGGATGCTAGCCGTTGGCTGTCGATGTTTTGGATGAGTTGGAGGGGGATTGGCGCCCGTGGCGCTCACAGCCACACTCGATGAGGTTAATACAGGTGGTGAATTGTTTTGATTTAGCGTCCAGTTTGGTCTTTGAGGGAGAGTTGCGTCATCGTTCTGCGACTTAATTGTGACGCTGGGAGAATGTGTCAGCTCTTCGTCTGTCAACAAGTACTCACAGACTTCTATAACAGTTCGTGAGGAGAATCTCTTCCCCAAATTTTTCCTTGCCCACTTGACTGCGATCTCCAGAGGAGACCAAAGGTCATCTCTAAGGTCAAGGAAAAAGTTTTTTTCAAATTGCATCTGTTCTTTATATTGCTGTCTCAGGATGCAAATTGTGTTAAATGACCAATTTCTTGCGTTTTCTAAAATTAGGTCAGTTGTTCTCGTAGTGGGCTGAGCTGGTCTGATAAATCTTTCCAAATGGCTGGTTAGATGTTGGATTGCAGGAGGATAATAGTTCTCATTTGCCACGTTGTTGAGGTGGTGCTTAGCTTTCAAGAGTTTATATAACGCTCTGACCTTTGTAGTGAACTGCTGGTCATCATATAGGTGTGGAGAACTCACGTGACTCTGGTGCTGCAGCCTCTTGGGCCCAGCTGAATTTTTGTCTCTGTGGTAGTGAGTTGTGTTTCTGTTCTCCTTGTAGAACTGGTTGTGGCTGCCATCCCGGTGCCTCTGCGGGGGGCCACGTGCCACAGACGTATGTCTCCTGTCTGTTGGTGTGGTTGTTGGAGGGCTGAGGCTACCCCTCACGTGTCTTCTGGAGCTTGTCGGCTGGTCAAGGTGACAATGTCTTCTCCTGCCTTTGCGGTAGTAGACCGTGGTCCAAGTTGGGTCCAGGTTGTCATCAAACATTTTTCAAAAAATGTTGAAGTTCTTGCATAGGATGTCAGTGAAATACTGCTCAAGATGGCAAAAATGATGAAAAAATGAAGAGACTGTGGCTTGGTTTTTTGCCTTGTTGCATTTTAATCAAAACTATTTACATTATTTACAATTACAGCATATCAATCAACGTTTCGACTTTTCTCAGTCTTCATCAGGAAAATATGCTGTAATGAAACCGTTGCAGGTGGTACCCCTATTTATAGGGAGAAAATTCAAACTGTAGCTCTAAAGTAGGAGCTGAGCCCTGATTGGCTTAAGGTAAACTGCCCAAGCCAACCACGTAGTGGGGGATGTGGCCAAGTATCAACTCAAATGCACCTGTTAGGTTTGGCATCATTTTCAGCTTTTTAGAAAGTCCTTTTATAGTAACCATGCAAAATTAGGAAAGGTGCAGTTCTTGAACACATGAATAAAATTATTAATGAAGTCAGTCCCAAAAAACATTTAAAAAAATGAGAAAATACAAGGATAAAAGGATAAATGCAGCAAGAATTAGCCTCAATTGCATTCTCAAATGACATCCAGTTAGGATTATTCATAAAACAGTGCAAAAAGTGTTGCTGAATCATCTTGTGGCTAAATAAAATGTTTTTTATACAGGCTTTAAAGGATGGCCAGGTTGCAGAAAGGTCATCCCTGTTAAGCAAAGAGTCACACCGCCATCTAGTGGATAAAGTAAGTAACAACAAAATAGAGTCCCAATTTTTTGGTCTCGTTAGATTTATGTTGAAATCATTAAATTCTGGTGGTTTTGGAGCTGGTAGAGTTAAGAAAAGTAAAAGTAGGCCTTATTTTTTTTTTAATGGTTAGGTTTAGGGCAGACCTGAAAGGGTTCAGATTAAAAATTGGTTAAGTTTAGAGTTAGGTAACCTGTTTAGGCCTTAAAGTTGATTAAATTTTGGTTTAATTGGTTAGGTTTAGGAAAAAAGGGTTAGGGTTAGGGTTAGTGCTAGGGAATGTGGGGCCATTGGCCCACAAATTCAACGTTAAAGCGTTGCAAATGAAATGATGTGGACAAATGTGGAGGAAATATCCCACCCAGGGAGGGGCCACAAAGTCTGGCTAAGGGTGCCTGACCGACCCCCCTATGGCACTATGTCCTGGCTGCAGATCATCCACCTGCACCCTGGAGGTCCAGAACCGCCTGGACCCAGGAGGGAGCACTTGGTCCTGGCTGCAGATCATCCACCTGCACCCTGGAGGTCCAGAACCGCCTGGACCCAGGAGGGAGCACTTGGTCCTGGCTGCAGATCATCCACCTGCACCCTGGAGGTCCAGAACCGCCTGGACCCAGGAGGGAGCACTTGGTCCTGGCTGCAGATCATCCACCTGCACCCTGGAGGTTCAGAACCGCCTGGACCCCCGGCGGACCACCTCCGCCTGCCTGACCCCCTCCTTGGGGGGAAGCTCCACTGCGGCGGACCCCAACGGACCCACCTTAGCCTGCCTGACTGACCCCATCCATGGGTAATGTCTGGAGAAAAATCTACAACCGTTTTTTTCCTACATTTTTTTTTAATTGTGTACCTTTAAAAAATATATTTATTTACATTTTTGGGTGCTAGTGGCCTTTATTGGAGAGGGAGAAGGCAAATTGGTAGAGAGTGGGGAGACACCACATAAAGAAGCTTGTCAGATCTGGGACGTGAACCCACGATGCCCGTGGAGAGGCTCATCCTCAAGCATATGTTCCACCCGCTTTATCCTCTGCGCCAAAGCAGCGGGGCACAACTGTATGCCTTTAACGTCTGGAGAAAAATCTACAACCGTTTTTTTTTCCTAAGTTTTTTTTTAACTGTGTGCCTTTAAAAATATATATTTATTTACATTTTTGGGTGCTAGTGGCCTTTATTGGAGAGGGAGAGGGCAAAACGGTAGAGAGTGGGGAGACACCACATAAAGACGCTCGTCGGGTCTGGGACGTGAACCCACGACGCCTGTGGAGAGGCTCAGCCTCAAACATACGTTCCACCTACTTTATCCCCTGCGCCAAAGCAGGGACACAACTTTATGCCTTTAACGTCTGGAGAAAAACCTACAACCGTTTTTTTTTTCCTAAGTTTTTTTTTAACTGTGTGCCTTTAAAAATATATATTTATTTACATTTTTGGGTGCTAGTGGCCTTTATTGGAGAGGGAGAGGGCAAAACGGTAGAGAGTGGGGAGACACCACATAAAGACGCTCGTCGGGTCTGGGACGTGAACCCACGACGCCTGTGGAGAGGCTCAGCCTCAAACATACGTTCCACCTACTTTATCCCCTGCGCCAAAGCAGGGACACAACTTTATGCCTTTAACGTCTGGAGAAAAACCTACAACCGTTTTTTTTTCATAAGGTTTTTTTTAACTGTGTGCCTTTAAAAATATATATTTATTTACATTTTTGGGTGCTAGTGGCCTTTATTGGAGAGGGAGAGGGCAAAACGGTAGAGAGTGGGGAGACACCACATAAAGAAGCTCGTCAGGTCTGGGACGTGAACCCACGACACCTGTGGAGAGGCTCAGCCTCAAGCATACGTTCCAACCGCTTTATCCCCTGCGCCAAAGCGGGGACACAACTTTATGCATTTAAAAGGTGTTACTAGAGGTGTGCATATAGTAATGCAATGGTGTGGCCTTGTCCCACACAAGTGTTAGCAATCATCTAATTAAGAGGTGGTGTATAAAACTGAGAGCTGCCAGAAGGTTGTCTCATGGATGAAGAAGGTCGAGAAGAGTGGACTAGTCAAGAAGGTAGGAGCTGTACACTTGGCGGATTGCATGAACTGAGCATTGAATGCAGCTTCATGGCTTCTTCCTCAGGAGGAAGTGGTGGGGAGGAATTGAGTAGGGTTAGAGCTTATTCCACCACCTTTGATCCAGATAGTGGAGAGGGATGGGGGAAGGGTAAAGCCTATTCCTCCACTTCAGAAAGAGATAGTGGAGAGGAAATGGAGTGGATTAAACAACAGTCGTCAAAAATGAAAAGAAAACAAAGAAAGGAAAGGGATAAAAGTTGGTCCAATGATAGCAACGACAAAGCTGACCAAAACAAAAAAGCAAAATTAACTCCCAGTGCATCAGGTCTAGACCAGGTGGACGCAATCAGGGAAGAGGAATTTAAGGTGATAATGGAATTTCAGCAGGAGGGACGATGCTCTCACCCTATTAAATTGACAAAGGGTATTGAGGGACAAATAGGAGCTGTGAAGTTGGCCAAAATATTAAACGACAGAAAAATCCTTCTCCATGCAACTTCCAAAAAACAACTAGAGACGGTACTTGAACTATCATCTTTTATGGGAGCAGATGTTAAAACGTACGTTCCAGGGTCCAATATTAAACTGAGAGGGGTGATATCTAGAGTGCCATTAGATATAAGTGTGGAGGAAATCAAACGAGAGATTAAAGGTGGGAATGTGGTGAATGTCACCAGGATCAAAACTAAAAGGGAGGGAGTAGTTACGGAAACTATGTCAGTCATCTTGCAATTTGAAAAATCAGTGCCTGAGTGTGTGCAGTTGGGTTACGTTAACTATAGAGTAAGGGACTTTATTCCCAACCCGATTAGATGCTTTGTTTGTCAAAGAATGGGGCACGTGGCAAGAGAGTGCAGGGGTAAACTCCGGTGTGCTAGATGTGGAGGTCCACATGAGTATGGCAAATGTGACAAAGGCTCTAAAGTGAAGTGTTGCAACTGCGGAGGTGAACATAGTGCTGCATATGGAGGTTGTTCAGTTCAAAAGGAAGCAAGGGAAGCACTACGAGTTAAGACCTCTGAAAGAATAACTTATGCAGAAGCACTTAAAAAGGTTAGGAAAGTAGACCCAACAGTAATTAGAAAAGAAGAGAATGTGCGGAGATACTCCGAGACGACCGCTGTTAAACCACAAATCCTACCAGCTTGCTCACACAAGTGCCATGTCGATGATAAATCCATGATAGTGGAAAAAGAAAAGTTTGTGGCGTTCATATGTCATATAAATGTAACAATTCAAATGAAAAAGAAGAGCGATAAAATTCAGACAATAGTAGCAGCAGCGGGTAAATTCTTGGACATGACGGACGTACAGGCAGAACATGTACATACTTTGTTAAATACTGTCGAGACCTCAGGAATCGGTCAAGGGAAACCAAAAGATGCAGAACACCTTCTGGAACCTCAATTAGCTGAACAACAACCGGACACTAAAAGACAAACGAAAAAGCAGAACAACAAATAGGTAATACCAGTAGTGGATTAGTAGCCTGGAAATAAAAGACACAGAAAATTATTTTGAACCTAAAGAAGCAGAATAACAGCGTGGACATTTAATGATTTGGTATACAACTTACAGCTAGTGGAAGCAGAACATTTTATTGATATTGGAAGAAACAGTACCATATTTATTATTATTATTTTTATTTTTTTAGGTAGAATATGGGGACGGAGGCCATGGGCTGCACACTCATGCTCAGTAGGTGGCGGTATGCACCTGAACATTGTTTGCAATCCGCCAATAAACTAAGAGAAGAAGAAGAAGAAGAATAAACTTGAGGTCATTCCCCTTGTGGTGAACAAACCAGAACGCTGACTCTTGGTCATTTATATTCCTCCGTGGTGACGGTTTATCTGGATGAATGCACGCTCGGATTCCGACTGAGTGACGCTACCTGCTGACAGGTTATGGGCCCAGCAGAGCCCAGATACAGCCCAGCTAAAGCCCAGCTAAAACTCCAGGAAGAGCTCGGAGTAAACCCGGAAAAGCTCTGGACAACGGCAACGAGCGCGGGTGAATCTTTGGAGATTGGAGTCAATAAGGACGAGCGTTTTTGGTGAGCGACTACTGAATGCTAAATTAGCACCATGAACAAACGCGTCGTCGATTCAAGTAGCCGATGGGCGCGGCTAACCTTCGAGTTTGTCTTTAAATAAATCAATGTGCTTGTTGGGACTAGGGATGGGGCCGATCCGATCCAGTATCAGCATCCGATACCAGCATAATTTAAGTATCGCATTTTCCGATCCAACCTGCCGATATTTCCGATTCTGCTTCAAAGAGCACTTGTGTTCCACCATATGTTCTGTGACTACTGTCTTAACATTGTGTGAGTTAAACCCAATGAAGACACTCTGAGCCTCACAACAGGAAACACCCAAACTTTAACAGCACACAAGAGGCAGGTCTATATCACAGACGTCCTTCTCACTCATGGTGCAGCTGGAAAACTGAAAAACCGCTAAGCATTATGGGAAAGACAACACAGTCCACTCCCCTTAACCACTACGGGAGTGGATTTTGTTGTCTTTCCCATAATGCTTAGCGGTATTTTAGTTTTCCAGCTGCACCATGAGTGAGAAGGACGTCTGTGATATAGACCTGCCTCTTGTGTGCTGTTAAAGTTTGGGTTTCCTGTTGTGAGGCCCAGAGTGTCTTCATTGGGTTTAACTCACACAATGTTAAGACGGTAGTCTCAGTTCAAAAAATTCATTATTACAGCCTCATATACCTGAACCGTATCGGATCGGAAAGTATCGGTATCGGTCGATACCCAGATTTAAGTATCGGATCGGAAGTAAGAAATGTGGATC
>JBBPBX010046967.1:0-26368 GCA_038048925.1 Garcialebias charrua | reverse complement strand
TATATATATATATATATATGTATGTATGAAAATTATTTTAGTATACAAAACTGATGGCAATGCAAAGTTTTATATAAAATAATTTGCATCAACCTCTCAGAAAATTTTTTTTTTCATAACGATCAGAAGCTATACTGTACATTATCTTGACCCCAGTTTGACTAGCTGGTATCTCATCAGTCTCATCAGAACTCATTCAATTTCCCCAAACTGAGGCTGCTCAAAGATGTCTCCAAAACAGGTAACATTTGATCTCTTCACAACCTTTGTATTTGACTTAAAAATATTTCAACTATTACTTTAATCTGACAGAAACAATCTGTTAGTGTTGAGAGAACAAATGAAATGACTTGTAAAAAATTTAAAACGCTGCAAGCCCTTGAAGAAGTGTCCCTACACTATGGAATCAGGTGCAGCAGAGGCAGCTGAATGTGACTTGGGTTGAAGTAGCCACATTTAATGTTGAGAGGGACCTCTCATGATAGTCATGCTTGAGAGGCAGAAAGAGAAAATGATGGGCTCCCAGGTGGTCAAATGTTCTTTTTGTCTCTCAACAGACAACCAGTGCTGCTTTTGTTGTTGTTCATCCCTTTGAAGCAGGACCCATGGTGGGTGTTTACGGTTCCTCGCTTCCCCTTGGTTCTGCATGCTTCCACGCTCCTCCAGCCAGACGAGCTTGAGCTTTTATTGAGGGGTGGGTAAGTAAAAACTTGCAGAGCCTTCTGATATGAAAGTGAACAGTGTGAGTGATGAACTTTATATTGAAGTTGAGCTACTTGATGGCTAAACTTCCCCATATGCTGCTTCCGTTTAATTTAAAGAATAAAAAACTGTTCACATTATTTTATTCCATGTTATACAGTGTTAGCCTTGTGCAGGCTGCTGCCAGTCATTAGGCCCAGATTAATACTAGTATAGATACATATACAAACCAACAGAAGATATTCCTCTGAGTTGGCATCCATAAATTGTGGAGATATAGCGTCACCAGATAGGAGGCATATGGCCATGGTAGGACACTGCTTCTAGTAATTGAGCAGCAGAGCAAGCAGTCCATAAAGATGCCAAGACATAGTTAAATATTTATGTGGATGAATGGAGTAATAAATAAATGGTTCCATGAATAATGGCTCGACTAACGCGATTGCAATAGATAAGTCATGTTTTATTCAGGACCTCTAACCCGTTCGGAGTAAGAAAAGGCATTATTCTAATGAACAGGTTGTTTAATCGGCCACAGTGAAAGTGAAAAGGATCTATTTTGACATAATTAGATTTTACGTCTCAAAATCTCAGTAAATCCATACAATAAAGGTAATTTCATTGGTTCAAATTTAGAGCAATCTTGCTCACTCCAAAATATAAAGTATTTAAACCAGCATCTGGATGATGAGGCACTTTTTTGGTTACTCTATCTAGCAGAAATACGTGTATATAGATTTCTTTCTCTTGCAGACAGTCGCCCAGTGTTTTCTCTGACTGGGGATATTGTATGTCCACAGATTCATGCTGAGAGTTGACCAGATTGCTGTTTTGGCATGCCCTCTACAGGCTAAACATAGCATTGAGATCCCAGGCAAGCAGAACTTTGAGATCTGAGCTCCATTACTAAAGTGCATCTTGATATTGTATATTATGTATGGATAATTAAGAGGAAACATTTTGATGCTTTTTGCAATTTGTTTTAAATTTTATCCTCATAAAAAGGGAAAAACTGTGTCCTTTTGCTGTTGAAAAAATAAAAAGTAGCTGTCAACAGCATAGACATGGTTTCCCACTGTGAAGTCTGGACCACATCAGACATGAAGCTGTCCTCAGCATGCCACCGGGACCCCACTCTTTGTCCTTCAGTTTCTTTTCTTGCCCTCCCCCTTGGATAAATTAAACAATCCCACAGCAACAAATATAGACGTTCACCACTAAAACCAAGATATCCACACAAAAAAAAAAAGATGTCTGCTGCTGTGATTTTATTTACAATTATTTATTCCACTTTAAAATGGGGAGACGATTTACATAATTGCGTTCAACATATTTATCCTTTTTTTTTTAAATGGAAATATGTATTTGCCTGAATGAATAATTTGCAGTTAGAGCACTTAAACAACTGTAAAATCGCTATAAAACCCCATTATACTGTACAAGGAATTAGACAAGCAAAAGATGAAGAAATGGAAGAAACGCAGCATGATTTTGATTCATCCGCAGAAACTGCACGGAAAACAGTTTTCGGGAGATGTTGTTGTTTATGTTTGGGTGTTTATTTGTGCTTTGAAGACACTGCCTTCGCCTGTGCGTCTTTATTATGGGGTAGCTGAAACCCCTTCCTGCAGCTCTGTCCAGCTCCGAGACACCAGCTGCATTCACCGTCACAGACCTCTGCTGGCCTTTGATGTCTGGTCTGTTGCCCAGCCCTGACCGCAGAGAGTCCATATCACCGACCATTTAGTGACAAAAGGACAAAATAAACAACAGAATAGGATGAAGACACCTCAGTCTTATTTACATGCTTTTATTTTCCAAAAGGAGCGGAGAAGTTGTTTGATATTCGTGGCCAAAAAAACAAGCTATTTGGGGTCTGGGCACTCTGGGGTGTCGGACTGATTGACTGCATGGGCAAAGTTCCCAGGGTCTGTCTTTGTGTCCAACCGCTTTTCAAACAGCCTCGGGCTTGAGAGAGTTTCGCCTCAGGCAGAAGAAAAGATAAATTAGAATTACATTTTGCCAAATCAGAGAGTCTAAGGTTGTCCTAGGAAGTGCAAAAACTGAAACATAGCCTTTTATCACAAAGAATCAAAGGACAGTGGTGTTGCTGTGAATGGGGCTATTTTGTGTGAATATGCAAAATAAAAGACAAGGATTCCTACTGGTGTGTTGATGCAACTGATGTACTTTGTATTTACATCTTTTGCATCATATTCAGGTGCACAATCTAAATTAAAGGGAATATTTGACAGTGTCTAAGTTCACTCCCATACATCGTCCTCCAATTCAAGCGCTCAGACTGATTCTTCTCTCTCCTCACAGAGACTTTTACAGAATATAAATGGTCCAGTCAGTAATACCTGGAGCAAAAAGGCCACGATGAAGGAGAAAACAATATGCCTGTCTCTTATTATCATTTCTGCATCCACAACAGAGGTTTTGCAGACAGTGTTTGCATCATCACCCCTTAGAAATTCCCCCCGGTGATGACACCTCCTTCAGAGGCATGTGCTGCACCGCAGACGGATGACACAGATGGGCGTGCAAACCCCTGGATAGTGCCTTGCTTCACGAGCATTGTTAGCCTTAAAGCCCTTGCGCAAGCAACTCACAAATGCCTAATGGTCTTTATCATAAATATCAGTACTGCAAAGGTTATAGTTGGATAGATATGTCCCCGCGCTCCATTTAGTTGCATCGCAGACAGTTTTGACTGATGCTACTTTCAAACAGGTAGACGCGCATTGATAGAGGAGGCTTAGAGCTAAATAACAAGTAGCTTACTCTTGGGGTAGTTTTAATGCAGGTGAAATATCTGCTCTTGTTTAAAGGTTATCTCAATATAACTTCTGCATTGTTTTCTCAAATCTCAGCTACCTCCTCAGTTAAACTAATGGATGACCTTGCCATTTTGCAACAGAGGAAAACAGCAAACGGAGAAAACAGAGTCCATCCAAACACAAACCTAGAAAATATCTCCTGGAAATCCCATTTATGTTTTGACTAATGGTTTACTTGACTGAATTATAATCACTTCATAATATATATTGACCACCATTGATTTGCTATTAGAGGACTAGTTTAACCCTGATTTATGGTAGCAAACTAGTCGAGTTCAAGGCCATAAAGGGATCATTGACAAGCAACAATGGGCCTTCTTAACATGCCCCTAAGGTCCCCTTCAGCAGCAGATCAATAGCTGACCTCTTTGGCTATTATTTACCAACAATAGCATTTCGGCTTTTCTTGAAAATGATGTACAGTATCTGTCTGAGGACAGAAAAGGCCATATTGTTCATAACCTTGTCCAAATGGGGTTTTCACGTCAATGTTCCGACATGTGTAAAAAAAAACAGTTAAAATATTAATATTAATACATCCTGAAAATCAATTCCAACATTTAGACACTCCAGATGCTGAAAGCACAGGATATTTAAACTTTAAATACAGTAGTCTACGTGCATATTAGTGGTTAAAAAATAAAAGTGAAGGATCCTTCTTTGGTTTTTCAGATTATATATGATATTGGATTTCCAGCTAAACTCCTAATATGTTTTTCTTCAACGTTATGTAATAAAAAAATAAAAATTATGTGATTAAACTTTAAAGAATAGTTTGTGTAGAATATTCAAAAGAAAGAAGTGAATCACAAACAAAAGTATTGCACTTCACAGAGATGTTATTTGACTGGGAAGAACTTCCAGATCAAGAATATTTAAGATTATCCACTAAACATATTACAGTAAAGGGATAGTTCAGGTCTTCTGAAATTGAGCTTTGAAATTCTTACCTGTTGTAAATACAGGTAGTCCCCGACTTACGACAGAGTTCCGTTCCTACGCCCCGTCGTAAGTCGGATTTTGACGTAAGTCGGAAAACACATACTCACTGGCCGTCCCATATACGCGTATATGTACGGTACTGTACAGTTACCAGGCACTTAGCCTATCTTAACACAGTACCCTACATAATTATCAAAAAACACATACAGTACAGTTGGAGCCATAATGAAGGAAAAAAAGAGTTAATTTCTTACTGGGAGCTGGTGAAGCCTGTTAGCATGTTAGCTCGTTGCACTTCCAAGCTCTGCAGCTTCCTGCTGCTTCACGTGGTCCACAGCATTTACAGCAAGGTCTGTTAGCATGTTAGCTTGTTGCACCGCCGGTCCAGCTCGCTGTTTCTGCCGTTTGGTGACACTGTACACCCGTTCACCTCCGTGCACCTTTTGTTTACGACGTAAAAGCGCCGTCAGCTTGGTCAATCTGCCATATTCCATTGTAAAACTGCCGTCAACCTCTGTCCAGTAAGGTCTCCACCTCCACTGCTTTGCTGTTTCTGCCGTGAAACTTGGTCCAGAGCAGGTCTCTCACTGTGTTTTTCCACTGCGTCAAGCTACTGCTACTTCTACCATCAAACAGGAAGTACAACCGGAACTGGCTTTTCAAAATATATATATTTTTAATGAGATGCGTGACGTAACCACGAAACGTCGTAACTCGAGACCGTCGTAACCCAAGTACTACCTGTAATGTACTTTCTAGACTATAAGCCACTTTTTTTCACACGCTTTGAACACCACAGTTATTCAATGCTACAGCTAATTTAGGCAGGCTAACAAACTTCATGCTGCCAGAACATTTAGCCTCGTCACCCCAGGGCACTCACATAGCTTCCCAATACACGTCCTTCTTGAGGGGTGGGTCCTCGTGACTCACTGAGACTACCTGTATAAATAAAGTTGAAAAATTATTTTGACCAATGAAATTACTGAACATGTTACAGTGGACCAATGAAATGGGGAGGGGAGGAGAGAATGGGGAGGGAGCAACTTTTGCTCGAGTCTGCCGGTGTATTCTGTCAGTGGAGCAGGACAGCACAATTTTGCGCAAGGGGAAGATGAAGCTATATTGTTACGACTGGAACAGCCAAAACATATTCATGGGACACCGGACACAGAAAAAGTTTTAACAAAATTTTATCAACTAAAAATAAGCGCTTCCAAGCAGGCAGGGTCCTCCCTGGCTTCTCCCACCAGGCACGGAGTGACTTCTTCTGGCTCAGCGTCCAAAGGAAAAGAAAATTAATAAAAAGTACAAATAAGTGTTGGACTGGTGGGCGAGGCCAAAAACAATATAACGCCACCCAGGTTGGTCCAATCCTGTACAGGACCGTCGTACCCCCCCAGGTGACGGTCTACCTTACCAAAGAAACCCCTAAACAAACAAAACACGAAAACTGGACTACCTGCACCCACACAGTCAAAAGTACAACAAAACATGAGATAGAGAAAAAAACACAACAGTCACCTCACTGTTGATCCCAGTTGTCCTCCTCCTAAACAACTGTAAAGACACTGCCCTCAGTGTCTTCAACCAAAGACCTGATTAAACCTCATAGGCACAAACACAGGTACACACCTTCAAAGACAGAAGCCAAAGCTTCTATTAGCACTTAAGGTGCTTTTAGACCACACAGAACACTATTTAAATAGTCATGGTCACTTCAGAGCTCCAAACAGCTCAGCTACTCTCCCTTGAGCAGTCTTACCAACAAACAGAGAGGGTGGAGGTTTCTCTGAGTCAGCATAACACATACAGCTTTACAGCTGTCAATCAACACTAGGTCATTTACCTTCAGTGTATCTTCAGCCCTTTCATCAGCTGACATCTGGTGGCTTTCCACACCAGCTCTACTAGATTCACAAGCCAAATCTTGTGTCCAGCTTCTACCCTTGCTTCCAGCAAGTCCATACACTTGATCAACAAGCCCAATCCTGTTGCAACAAGTCTCCACCACCGCTCAAAGCACTGTCTGTCTAATATAAAGGCAGGACCTGCAGGTGAACACCAGCTCTGCCTAATTAGCTTGATTCAGGTCAGGTTGAGTTTAAGGAGAAAATAAATGTTCTTCCTAAACCAGCAGGCTGCAGCATTTAGCAGCAGGTTACAGTGAAGTAAAAATAAACAGGATCTTAGACTGTTGTTTAAAACATTTAAAAAAAAAACTGGGGTACATAACATCATGTCAGGAAACACAGACAGTCGACATCCACTCCACTCGATCCCGCACTTCTCTTTAGCTGCAGCAATTACTTTATCCCTCGCCGACTGCCTCAGGAAATGTACCAGCACCGGCCTCGGTGGTCGGTTCGGATCGGGCTGCGGCGCTAAGGCCCGGTGGGCTCGTTCGATCTCGAACTCCGCATCATCTCGCAGCCCCAGCCCCTCCACCAGCATGTTCTTAACACAGCTCAAAAGTGTCCCAGTGTTGCCAACAGTCTCTTTTAGCCCAATAATTCTCACATTATTCCTCTTACTGTGATTTTCGAGAGCCTGAACACGGTCCCGCAGAACTTCCAACAGCTTGCTTCTCTCAGTGTCCGCCGCGCGTAGCTGCTCCGAAGTGTCCTCCAGTTGCGAGACACGTGTCTCAGCTTCTGTCAGCCTCTCCTGCATTGCAGTCACCGCTGTACTCAGCTCAGACGCCGTCTGCTTAATTGTTGTTACATCAGCAGCCACACTTTGTAGCAAATTGCTCATTTTAGCAACTTCAGTGAATAAAGTCGCCAAGTTAGGAGTCGCATCATCGTGCTCATCTCCACGTTGTGGGCTGCCGCAGGTGGACATGCGGCCTGCTGCACCCTTCGATCTCGAGGTGGGCATTGTGGGATTAAATGGCTTAATCCACTTCCAAAAAGGACAAAAATAGTTGCGCAACACAGCGGAAGGTGAATGGCACAAAATAGAAGCTCCCCACCTGGGATATCCAACAAAGTGTCACATCGGGGAGCGGAGAGACCCTAACCCGCTGCCATCTTGTTCGCCGTGCTCACCGGAAGTCCCAAGTTTGTATCTTGACAAATTCTGTCTTTATCAATTCCAACATTTGTTCTATATCTTCATATCATATCATATCTATCCCGTTGTAGCTTCTTTCCATTGGCTCCCTGTCAAATCCAGAATTGAATTCAAAATCATACTTCTAACCTACAAAGCTCTCAACAACTTCAAAAAGGCGTTCAATACAAGATCAACTGGACTTTATTTGTTGAAAAAGACGTTTCGACCCAGTTGATCTTGTATTGAACGTAGAGGTGTCGTTTCTTTGCCCGAGCCCGACCCTACCCGAGCCCTACCCGACTTCGGGTCGGGCTCGGGCCATATTTTTGCGTTTGATTGGCGGGCCGCGGGTCGGGCTCGGGCTTTGATGTGGTTTTTTTAATCATACAGCACAAACAAAACTAAATAAAAATGCACACAATATAAAATTGTTTTAATCTGCTTGTAAAGAATATAAGGCAGTAAGTTTATTGATGAGGAAATAATTAATAGAGTGAATTTAGATGGTGAAAACCGCAGCGCACTGAGCGCAGCCACTAAATTGGCAACTCAGCCAGAGAGCAGGCGCGCGGCGCGCGCCTGACAGCGTCTCCCCCGACATGCTGGACTTTTTAGTGACATTTCTCGAACCATTTTACCGTGCACAGAGAGAACTGGAGGGTGACAAATATCCCACCAACCTGGTTTGTCTCTGGAATGAGAAACTGAAGCAACACTGCCAGTCCTCACACAGACTCTCCGCAGCAGGTGTTTCTGCGCCGCAGACATGCAGAAGTGCTGGAGCGCAAAATTATTATCCACGACTTGCAGAGAGTTGCATTATTTCTGTGGCCTAACTTTAACGAGCTCAAAATTATGTCACCAGCTGACGTGCGTCAGGTGCACGCTCACGTCCGCACACTGCTCTCTCTGCGGCGGAACAAGTTGCCGCATTCCTGACATTCCTGAAGCTTCAACAGCAAACTGCGAGCAGCGCGCTCACACCTCCTCCTCCTCCATCAAAACAAAGAAGAACAACATCAAGTTCTTTTGCTGAGCGCAAAATTATTATCCACGACTTGCAGAGAGTTGCATTATTTCTGTGGCCTAACTTTAACGAGCTCAAAATTATGTCACCAGCTGACGTGCGTCAGGTGCACGCTCACGTCCGCACACTGCTCTCTCTGCGGCGGAACAAGTTGCCGCATTCCTGACATTCCTGAAGCTTCAACAGCAAACTGCGAGCAGCGCGCTCACACCTCCTCCTCCTCCATCAAAACAAAGAAGAACAACATCAAGTTCTTTTGCTGAGTGGGAGAACGCAGTAAAAGCTTAATAAATAAACGTAGTGTGTTGTTGTTTTTTTTTTTTAATCGGGTAGGGTCGGGTCGGGCGGTGATTTCTAGGAAATCAGCGGGCTCCCTCGGGCTTGGGTAATTAAACTTAGGGCTCGGGTAGGGTAGGGCCGTGGATTTCCGGCCCGATGACAGCTCTAATTGAACGCCTTTTTGATTTTATCATGTCCTGGACGACTGAGAATCTTCACCAGCATCTCTCAACAACTTAGCTCCATTTTATATTAGAGATGTTATTGTTCCATCCATCCATTATCTTTACCCACTTCTTCCTTTTCTGGTCGCGGGGGTCACTGGTGCCTATATCCAGCAGTGAGAGGCAGGAGACACCCTGGACAGGTCTCCAGTCCATCAGGGACACATGGAGACAAACAAGACAAACAACCATTCACTCTCTCATTCACACCTAGAGTCAATTTAGAGTTACCAATCAGTCTAACATGCATGTTTTTGGTCTGTGGGAGGAAACCGGAGTACCCGCAGATAACCTACGCATGCACAGGGAGAACATGCAAACGCCACCCAGAATAAGGTCCCCAACTGGGATTTGAGCCAGTGACCTGCTCGCTGAGAGGTGGCAGCTGTGCCAGTCGACAGATTAAACAGCTTCAGTTCTCATTTTGATTTGAGCTGACATTAACCAGCTGTACTTTTTGACTTGTTTTAACTTCCCTATGCCTTCTTTAGGAAATCCCCCTTCCTTTGCAAAATGCTTTTGGACAGTTGTTGCCTTCACCTCTCACACAGCAGTTGGCCTAAGCCTCTGAAGTGTAAAATGATTTAGTATGAAGGATCCTACTGTCTTCATGTCCCACTTGTGGTGCTGAGGGGGAAATTATGAGCTCTGACATCTTGTTGCCAAGTCTTGTCTCCGTACAGTGTATTCTTTCTCTGAGTGAGCTCAAATCACTGTTCTGGAGTGAACTCCATAATGCCTTTTCCAGTGGCAGACTTAGACATTTTGGGGCCCCAGGCAAACCATTGTAAAGGGGCCCTCCCCCAAGTCAGCCTAAATGTACCATTAGGCTCTGCCCTGAAGGTCAAAGATTTTCATGTTCATACTGTAATACTGGGAACTAGACAATAAAAACAACAATTTTTTTCTCTACTTTAATAAGGTACAACTATCCTTTAAAGTCTTTTTGCAAAACATGTTTTATTATTGCAATAAAAGGCTCTAAATCAAGTCTTACACCAAAATTCAACAACACTAAATAAACACAAACGAATAGAGAGGGTAGATGTGAGCAATACAGTAGAAATATATTTTCCTAAATTAGAAGATTTTCACAACTTTAATTCTTTTAATGTTATATTACATATTCTGTAACAGGGAACAGTTGTTAGATCAATGTGAAAAAGTGAGTGTGTGTAGTTGAGATGTGGTACTTTGAGATGAATTCACACACTGGCTCGATATTAACAGCAAGATATCCAGGAATGAGACACGTTTTACAGCATTAAGTGATCATGAATTACCTTGATTATTCAGCTGGACTTCTATGAAAATTGTCTTCTGTCTTGTTACTGGTCTTTAACAATGCATGTACTGCATACGAAAAAAACAAATATGTTAGTGTTGGAGGAAATAAAAGGAAAAATAAGACATTATTACATTTAATACATGTGAAGGCTCTCATTTATCCAAGTTTCCATAATTAAGACTGAAAGTTTTGACTTCTTTTTAAACCTTAAAGCTGCTATATGTAACTTTTCTAACAATATATTTTTAACATATTTCTTCACTCTGTCACTAGATTGATGTTAGAGAGGTAATCTCTGAAAAAAACTTAAAAAAAATATTGTCCCCTTGCTTCTCCAGGTGGTAAATAAGCATTTCTAAAAAGAAAAAGTGACCCGCCATTTTCCAGCCAATAAAAACAAAGTTTGTAACCAGCCAATAAAAACCGAGCTTGAATTTGAATCAGCCAATAAAAACAGAGCTTGAATTTGAATTTCAACAGACCACAAGGGGGCAGAGCCATATATGGCTCTGAGGGGGAGGGATCAGAATGCTTTGCTTGTTGAAATTTTTTCTAAGTGCTGATGTTCTACAGAAACTGCAGACTTCACCTTTAAGACTTACACAGACTGTAAACTAAATGACTCAAATAATGTCACTTTTCATTTATATCAAATTTTACTTTTAGATAACAATTTAATTTAGTAATCCTAACCTTTTGATTCTGTTGTTTTAAACTAACAGTGGCATTTCTGTCCAAAGCAAACCAGTCATTATTAAAAAACACGTTTTTGCATTATTCTGAAAGCTATACAGTGCGCTGTAATGTAATTAATGGAGGGAATATGGACCAAATAACAAAACAACGATAGTCCGAGGAAGTTTTAACAGTCAAATATTTTGTAAAATGGGTGAGAAAAAGAATTAATAGATAATTGTGGAATATTTTACATCTATTCTATTCAATGTATAGTCTGTATATTTTAATAATATAATAAACAAGCAGGGTAGGGAGGGAGCTAAAGTAGGTAAAATATTTTGATACAGAAAGAAAACATGAAAATAGTGGTTGTCTCAGCTGATTACTGTCAGGATTTCTTTTACCCAACCTACAAAATAATTCCTAAAACATACCTCATATTGTGAATCCTCCTCGTCTTTATCTCCCCCCACACTTTCAATGGGTCGCCCGTCATTATCAGCAGTTGATGAAGTTTTAGACTCACGTTGTCACTTTCGGTAGTGTAGAAACATCCGTTTAGTTTTTTTCACGCTTTTTACGTTTTTCCGCTCCGCTTTCGTTTCTTCGCGTTCGCTTCATCTTTTTTCCGTCTCCTCTGTCTTCCCGCTTCTCGCTCAACTAGCATACATCACTTCCTGGATTTTTGGGTGATGTCATGAAGGAATAGTCCATTTTAGTAGGGGGGTACAGAAATCGACCGTTTTTTGTATTGCGTTTTTATTGATACGTTTTCATCGTAACTAATTATTTTTATGGTAAATGTACATTAACAAGCAGGAGCAATGTTAGGGATGTAGGTGACTGGCTGGGGTGGGGTGGGGCCCCTGCTGATTGGGGGCTCTAGGCAACCGCCTCTTTCACCTTAATGGTACATCCGCGTCTGGCCTTTGCAAATAACCTCTTCTAGTAATTATCATTTCCTCGAAAGGATCTTCTAAAGTGTGTCCCTTTGGTCACACAGAGTAATAATTTGTGACGCTGTAAAGGTCTGTTGCGTTTTCATGTTCACCGGCGTTGTTTTCTCGTTCAGCACTCATGTTAAGAACCACACTTCTTTCCGTCAGATAGCTGTAGCTTCTTTATTACGAGTGGCACACATGTAAACTCTTCTTCTACAGCAGATCTAGAACAGCGCTACCTACACACAAGAAACTCACTGCCCCTAGTGGACAACAACGATATAACATGCACACATAATAACAACAATAACATAAGATGAGAACATATTCCAACACCCCCCCTTGTTCTCATCTTCTTTACCTTCTAGACCTTATTGTCCAAAAAACCATCCTTTGAATTTCAAAAGTTTTGTCTTTGATGCAGGTTTGGTTAAGATGTCCGCCAACATATTTTCAGATGAACAGTACACCACTTTGATCCTTTCCTCTCTTAGTGCATCACGTATAAAATGATACTTTACATCGATGTGCTTGGATCTCTGTCTGTTCACAGGGTTTTTACACAATGCAATGGCTCCTTGGTTATCACCATGAAGCAGTGTGCAGCTGTACTTCTTGTTATCNTGGTGTTCAAGAGTTAATAAAGCCTGACTAAGTATCTCCAAGTGCTGCCCGTCTGGATGGTGTCCACACTGAGGAGCAGACATAACATATTTTCAGATGAACAGTACACCACTTTGATCCTTTCCTCTCTTAGTGCATCACGTATAAAATGATACTTTACATCGATGTGCTTGGATCTCTGTCTGTTCACAGGGTTTTTACACAATGCAATGGCTCCTTGGTTATCACCATGAAGCAGTGTGCAGCTGTACTTCTTGTTATCAATGCCATTTAAAAGTTGACATAAATACAGGCTTTCTTGTGTAGTAGCTGTTAACCCAATGTACTCAGCCTCACATGTGGAAAGAGCCACAGTTGGTTGTTTCTTGGATTTCCAGGAAATGGCTGGACCTTGTGGTGTTAAACTGAAACAATAACCCGTGGTGCTGCGTCTGTCCTCCACTGAGGATGCCCAGTCCGAGTCACTGTAAGCTATAAGTTTCAAGTCTTCCTTGTTCTTCTTGAAATTTAATTCGTAGTCACTAGTACCTTTTAGATACCTTAAAACATGTTTAGCGTTTATTAAATCCTCTTTCATAGGTTTAGCTAATGTCTGGGAAAGTTTGCTTACTATCCAACTGATGTCTGGTCTGGTGCAGGTCATAGCATAGATCAGACTACCTACTATCTCACGATAGTTCGTAGGATCTACTACATTTGTTTTGTCGCTCTCATGATTTTCTTTGTGATCGAGCTTTGGTTCACATGGGGTGGATCTGGGTTTGCAGTCTAGCATCCCGTATTTTTCTAACACTTTTAGGATGTATTTCTCTTGGCTCATTTTTATTCCATCTTCTCCTTGTTCAAAATGTATACCTAAAAAGTTTGATATTTTTCCTAAGTCCTTCATGTTAAACTTTGATTTCATTGTTTCTTTGAAACTGTTCAAAATCTCAATGCTGCTAGCAGCGATGATCAGGTCATCCACCCAAATGAGCACGATAATCGTGTCGTTTTCAGTTTGTTTTCTGTACACACAATGATCAACTAGATTTCGTTCAAAGTTGTCTTGTTCAAGGTGATCGTTCAATAGTTTGTACCAATTTCTCCCTGATTGTTTTAATCCATACAAGGACTTCTTTAATTTATACACACATCTCGGTCCTGTTTCTGTTTGTTGTTCAAACCCCTCTGGTTGATCTATGTAAATTTCTTCCTCAATTGGGGCATGTAAATAAGCTGTTTTGACATCCATCTGATGTACTTTAAGGTCGTTTTGAACTGCTATCTGCATTAATGCTCGTACTGACGTTATATTAGCTGTTGGTGCAAAAGTTTCATGGTAATCTATACCTTCTGTTTGGCTGTAGCCTTTAGCTACAAATCTTGCTTTGTAAATCTCTTTTCCTTCATTTTCTTTAAGTGTATATACCCATTTTCCTCCAACTGAATTCCTGCCCTCTGGTAGGGTGCTCAGTTCAAATGTTTCGTTTTCTTTGAGCGAGTCAATTTCATCCCTCATGGCTTGTCTCCATTTTTCTGCATGTGGTGACTTCTGAGCCTCATTGAATGTTTGAGGGACACCAAATACAGCCTTGTAGCAATGATCGATAGTTATTTGTGTCGCATCTGATTGGTAATCTTCGAGGTATTTTGGGGGTCTTCTCTCTCTTTTTGGATAACGATCATTTTGCTCTGTTTGAGTTTGTTCATGGTCAGTTTTACTCTCAGTGATATAATCTGAAAACTCGCCATTTTGAGTTTCTTGAAGAGTAACTTCCTCTTTGTCACTTGGGGTGACATTTTGGGTAATGTCCTGAGTTAATGGTGTTACATCCTGTCTATTTTCCTGCATTGGGTATCTGTCACTCTGGATCCCTTGCTCCCAAACATCTGTCTGTGTTTGTTGGTCAACACCATTTTCTTTGATGAATTTTACCAGCCTGTGTTTGGAAACTTTTCTCATCTGTGGGTGGTACACTAAATAAGCTGGGCTGTTTTTGTTGTACCCTAAAAACAGTCCCCTTTCTCCTCTTGAGTCTAGTTTCTTGTGTTGGTTGTTGTATGAATAACATTCTGATCCAAATACCCACATATTTGAAAGATTTGGTTTTCTTCCTGTCATTAAGAAATATGGGGTGTCCTTGGTTCTGTTATTATAGCATCTGTTGCGAATGTGGGCAGCACACTGAATGGCATATGGCCACAGTTCTTTAGGTAATCCCTTTTCTGATAACATACATCTTCCCATTTCAAAAAGTGTTCTCCATTGTCTCTCTGCTTTTCCGTTTTGGTGTGGGGAGTATGGTGATGATGTTTCGTGTCTAATGCCTTTATCTCTGAGTAGTGTTTGAAAGTCGTTACCTGTGTACTCAGTACCATTGTCCGACCTAAAACACATAACATTCCCATAGGGTGCCCAGTCTGCCAGAAACTTCTTTGTCGCTTCAGTCGCTTCACTTTTGTTTTTCAGAAAATAGACTGCAACAGCCCCAGAGAAGTCATCAGTAAAAGAAATGACATACCTGTGTCCCTCTAAGCCTGTAGGGGTAACAGGTCCTGACAAATCAGTATGGACCAACTCTAGTGGCTTGCTCGTTCTAACATCTGACTCCTTGTTTCTGTTGTTAATAAATTTCCCTTCTGTACAGGTGTTACATTCCATTTTGCTGTTATCAGTGATTTTCATTCCCTCTACCACATTTTGTAATTTCATAACATCAGTCATGTTACAATGTCCTAATATTTCATGCCATGTTTTCAGGTCACAAGCTAGCTTAACTTTATCATTGTTGGTTATGTCATTTAAGTTTTCCTCAATGTATCCTTCATCATTATTTTTCATCCTCAGGTAATACAGTTTCTCATGAACCTCAATAGGGAACACAGTACCATCTTTACCCAGCAGCTCATTTTGTCCATCTGTGAATGTTACACTGGCTCCATTTGCTGTAGCTGATATCACAGAAAATATGCTCTGTGGGTAGGATGGGATGAATAAAGCATTTTTCAGAGTAATTTTAACATACCTTCCCTTTGAGTTCAACAGTTCAATTTGTACATCACCACGCTTCAGTGCAACGTTGTTCATCTTCTTTCCATCTGCCAGTTCCATGTAGTGTCTGCTTGGATCAAAAGTCTTGTCGATTCTCGTGAACAGTTCTTCATCAGTAATGATGTGTGATGTTGCTCCACAGTCCACCATTATTCCATTTTGCTTGATGTTGCGGGGCAGATGATTCCAGCTGGCTTTGGACACCATGGTCCAGTCCCCCTCGTGGTTGTCCTGCATGTCTGACGTCTGCTTGGCCTCATCCTTCTGTCTCGGTCCTCTTCTGCATGTTTGGTCACTGTGGGTCGTGCTTCTGTGGTAGCTGCACCATTTTGGCTCGGCTTTTTGGCGGCAGTCCCTGGCCATGTGCCCGCGCAGGCCGCAGTTGTAACAGTCTAAAGGCGCGGCCTTTTGGCGACGGTCTTTGGCCACGTGCTCGCGCAGGCCGCAGTTGTAACAGCTTAAAGTTGTCATGTCCACTTTCATTACATTATCTGCCTTTAGGTTGCTTTCAAACTTTTCTGTCTCTTCATAGCTTCGGAGTCTGCTCTTGAATTGGGTGAACGTCAATTCTTCACTGCTCTGTGTCGTGTGAATAGCAAAAGGCTTGTATGATTCTGGCAATCCCTTCAGAATCATTGCTATTATTAGTCCGTCGCTAATAACCTCTTTTGCATTTCTCAGAGACGTTATTGCTTTTTCAGCACGTAAAACATAGTCTGTCACTGTTTCGCCGGGTTCTTTTAATAAGGACGTGAGCTCCGTGTAAAGGGCGATAATCCTGGGCTTACCCTGGCTGGCGTAATGGCCGCGTAGTATCTGCAGAGCTTTCTTCCCGTCGTCGGCGGCATCTCGCATGACCAACGACAGACTCTTATCATCGAGGGTCTGTATTAGTTCTGCGTAACATTCCGCGTTTTTCTCTTCATCTGGGTCTGCAGATAAGATGGCGTCTTTCAGGCCTAGCGTTCTTAGATAAGCCAGGAACTTTACCTCCCAAAGTTCGTAGTTGTTTTCGTCTCCGTTGAAAACGAGTCTGTCCCACCGTCCTCCCGTGCGGCGTCTGGGCCCATAACCTGTTGCGTTTTCATGTTCACCGGCGTTGTTTTCTCGTTCAGCACTCATGTTAAGAACCACACTTCTTTCCGTCAGATAGCTGTAGCTTCTTTATTACGAGTGGCACACATGTAAACTCTTCTTCTACAGCAGATCTAGAACAGCGCTACCTACACACAAGAAACTCACTGCCCCTAGTGGACAACAATGATATAACATGCACACATAATAACAATAACATAAGATGAGAACATATTCCAACAAGGTCAATGCAGCTGTAAATTTTATTTCAAATCAATCTCGTATCAGTCTGACCTGCACAGCCTGGCCAAAGTCACCTTCTTCTTCTTTAATGTATTTACATCACAAATTTAAACAAGACTAATAATCCTGTTAGAACACAACAGTGTGATTTATTGGGTCTAAACTTTAGAATGCACTGTAAGGTCTGACACAGTTAAATGTTTGATTAGGAGTGAAAGTGCTGCAACAAACTCTTAACAAATTAAAAGGAGTTTACTTAATACTTAAAGTTTTTTTTTTTTCACGAGTTGCATTAAGCTCCATGTTTTGGTTGTTTTGTATCTAATTATTCAGTTAAATTCTCTTCTTAGTCATTTTGAGTTGTCAAATTTATTTCAGTACAATACTACTTCTAATTCAAATATAGATAATCAGATTTTCTAAAATGTTCTAGTTATTCATGGTCTCCTTGTTTTTTTATGTTAACATTTATCTTATAACATTACAAAAGCATACAAGCTGACAGTTGATGACACATTTATTACTGAATGCTGTAAAATTATTCTGTTCTGGTTTAATTTGTTTAAAAGTATGAAATCCTGCACATCATTGCAAGGATTTTCCATTTCGAGGAAATTTATTTTGTTAAATTTTTCATTTTAATGTTTTTTTTTGTTAACTTGTTTATGTAAGAAGAGAAATATTGCATAAAATCAGATAAAAGAAAAACAGAAATGAATAAAAGATTTAATACGTCGACAATCATTTCTATTGCAATGATTCAATTACCGGTAGTCGTTGAGACGCTTCATGAATCAAAATGCATTACCTAGTAAATTATTTTCTGCTGCATTTGCTCCCAACAAAAGGCCTCATCAGCCTTTTCGTAGAAGTGGAGCGCAGGCGGTGAATCTGTTTGGAACATGTGTCTCAATAGGCTCACATCGACCGGGACAAAACGATCTGGACTCCAGTGATCAGCTTCTGCAGAGTTTCAGAAGAAGACAAGGTCACCCTCCAAAGAAAAGAATAACTCCAACTCTCATAACTCTGTGTTATCTAAACTCTCAGGGTTATAGGCTTTTGTCAGATTTAGAGTTTGCACTTTTTTTTAGCCAGTTTGTAGTTCAGGAAATGGAACAAACCATTGAGGAAGGCCGTGATTCTATTTGTTAACATTTATTATATTTGTTTGAGGGGTTGCATTTGTTTGTACACTTTTAAAATAATTTTTGTACAAGAAAGACATGATGCTGTACATTTCTCTGTTTGCTCTGCAATAATGCGGTGCAATGTTTTTTCCATCAATATTATCAGCACACTGTCTCGAGCCATTCCTCTAACAAAGGAGAATCTAATTTTTGAACATGATGCTCCANAGTACATGATCAGTTTCACTCAGGTTAAATGAGGAATAAATGACAGATCCAAAAGTTTCAGATGTTCTTTTTAGTGTCTACTGCAAAGAAAGACATCATTTAAGGCCTAGCATTCCTTGAATTTGATGAGGATTTGTGGCCATTTTGGGCAAACATTGAACCTAATGTGTGATATTACGAGATGTACTGTATAGTTTAAAGCAGTGGTTCCCAACCATGGTCCTTGAGGAACACCATCCTGTATGTTTTAGATTTTTCTCTGCTCCAATACACCTGATTAAGCAAGTTCTGCAGAGGCCTTTTGGTAACCCTTTCATTCAAATCAGCCGTGTTGGAGCAGAGGAACAGCTAAAACATGCAGGATGGTGTTCCTCAGGGACAAGTGTTGGGAATCACTGATTTAGAGTATGTTTTGAAGATGACTCTCACCTAGAGCTGTCATTTCTAACCCGAACCTGGAGCCCAGCCAGGCCATAATAACGTGCTTAATGTGCGGGACGGATCGGTGTCGGGCTTCGTCAGCGGACACGCATGGCTGACAATCCAATTAAATGGCAACGGCCATTTGACCGCACGCTAACCAGACTTGAAAGAGGTAAATAAAATAAAAAAAGTTCAGTTAAGCTTCAGATGGGACTACTGTCAGAGAGCGAACCATCAATTCAAAGGGAAATGGACGATCCTTCAGCTGCTGCGCTCAGCGGATGCATGCGGCCAATGACCCAAACAGGTGAGATCCCAAAATATCTGACATGTCAGAGCAGGGTCTGTGTCTGAATAATGCAGAATGCAGGCAGAAGCAGGGATTTAATGTGCTTCGACGACCATCAAAGCACAAACATTCCCTCTGCTCCGATCTTCTGCACCCTTAGCCGCGCACGTCCGCCGAACATTAAGAACTACAAGCAGCCAAAGCTTAATTAAAAACGTTGGGGGGTCGGGTTCAGACCTGTAATTACTGTTAATTCGCTGGGTCCGTAGGGTTCAGAAATTATGGCTACTGGCTGGGGGCGGGTCGGGTTAGATTTTTTGGGCCCGAATGCAGCTCTGCTCTCACCTACTACATCATCAAACTTTAGCTCGCCATTTGCAAAAAATGACTGTTACAACTTATTTTGTGTTGGTTATTGTTGCTGAGCTGTGGCAGCCATCTTGAATTGGATCGACTCCAAAAGCTAAAGCGTTGAAGAGGTGCATCCCATGACTAACTTCTGAACGTTTCAATAAAACATAACCAGTGGTTCACGAGGTATTTTGCTAACAGACAAATGGCGTTAACAGCATGAAGTTAATGGAAAATTTACCACAAAGCTAGTGGAAAAATCAGTTAGTGCTCAGAGTATGTGCTGGGGATCAGTCTCAGCTACTACCAAACACGATATCTGTCACGTTATATCACGTTAGAGCAATTTTTGTTGTTTTCAAGGTTACTTGGCTGTGGGAGCCATCTTGAACTGGTTCCAAAAGTTGATCAGTTCTAGATGTACCGTATTGTTTGGAGTATAGGTCGCACCCGAGTATAGGTCGCATTGTCCAATTACTGCCAAAGAATTGGAAAAATCCATACAGTATATAGGTCGCACCCGAGTATAGGTCGCACCTACGTCAAAATGTGGACCGTGTTTAGCTCTGCTGCAAATGTCTCTTCCACAGGAGCGCACAGCAAGGCTTTTAAGAAGATTAACACTTAAAAACAATTAATTGTTTGATAAAAAATTATAGCAAATATGTGTCTGAGCTGAACTTTTCTTTAATAAATGAATAATTTTAGCAGGATAAACACCTAAAAATATATTTGTTAGCTGACATTATTGTAAGAGTGTGTCTCAGTTTAATTTTTGTTAATAAATGATTACAAATCAGCTTATTTTATAAAAAGCCATATATAGGTCGCACCTGAGTATAGGTCGCAGGCCATGGAAAAATGATAAAAAGGTGCGACCTATACTCCGAAAAATACGGTACATCCATTAATTACTTTCTGCTTATTTCACTAAAATCTATCCTGCGGCTCATGAAATATTTTGCTAACAGACATTTATACACACATACAGACACAGGCGCACTTCACTTTTTGGTGGTGGGCGTTAAAATGAGCAAGGATGCAGCTCTTTCCTCCAGCTCACATGCGGTGAGTAACACCCCAGTTCTAATTTAGAGCAGAGAGTCTTGTGCGCACAAGAGCAGCATATGTTGTGTGAGTCAGTCCTGCGCTAAAGCTGAGGGGGAATGCGGGGGTGGGGTGGTAGGAGAAAGTTTCCACCTTCCAGCTCTCCTACTTTTATTCATCCACTTCCCCATCAAGCCCTTCGTTTCCTCTCACCGTCAAATGTTTCTGCACGGACTCGACAACTTTTACCTTCCTTCCGAAGGCGCCGTTCGGTTTATTGGGTGGGGGCGGCTCGAAGATCCTCTGCTGCTGCTGGGGAGGCAGCGTGGAGTACAGCGGGATGATCTTCATATCGCCGACTTGCTCCCCCAGCTCGTCGACCTCCCGCCTGATGCGCTTGCAGGCTTCATCAATTTCCTGAAAGATGAAAGCGTGACAATTAATCCCAGAGTCACCGGTGTGTGCAAACATCCGAAATCAAACAGGTTCTGCGCGACACCTGGATAAACAATGGCGACGAATGGGGGGGGTAGAATGAAAAAATAAAAACAAAAAGGCAGCAACTGCAAGGAAACTGTGCTTCCCTGCTACAGAGCATTTGTTCTAACTATCGTTCCATCAGATGGAGGAAATTAAAGTTGGACTGCGGTCTGCTTTATCGAGCTCCCCGTGGCACCGTTGGCAAATGCAGCAATCATGGAAAACACAGACAAGCATGCTCGGAAGGTAGAGGCGTGCTAAAACGGGGTTCATTATTCCACAGTGCAGCATTTGGGGGTGGGGGGGGGGAGGTATATGAGGCTGCAATGTTGATGCACAACCAGCGGCAAATCGTGGCAGATCAGTTTTGTGGAGCCGAGCGTTCCTGAGCCGGTGGGTTGGCAGACAGGAGTCGTGAGTGGTGCCAGGAATAAGGCGGCACGATACACAACACAGGATGTGAACCTGTTCTCAAAAAAGTGAATAAATACACGATTGGAATGAATGATGTGTTAAATATTCAACACTCGTTGAGGGGAAATGTACTTTCAGTTCTAAGGTTTTACATGTCAGAACGTGCTCTACACCAGGTTCTGAAATTATTTAAATCTACCACACACACACACACACACACACACACAAAGCCATGTACTGTAATAATCAACAAAGAACTACCGTAATTTACAGACTATAAGCCGCTACTTTTTTCGCAGCAAATTTATGTGTTTGTACAGGGTAACGAGCTACATGCCACCAAAACATTTAGCCTCGTCACATCAGGCCAATGAAATTAGCTGACAGGTCACAGTGGACCAATGAGACTGTTCAACTACGGTAAATCAAACACCCTTGCAGTAAACTCTTCAGATGAGTCATTTTGCGCCTTTTGCTACATACGAAGAGCAAATTTTGCTCAAGTCCTGACAGGGTGGAGCAGTGTCACCAACTAAAAATCCACCATCACCACTAGGTATCAAAAGGCTGCTGCTGTGTGATGAAGAGGACAGTGACGTTGAGAGTGACAACAAAAGAGAGGAAGTGTGTCAAGAATTGAGGCTTTTCAGTTCCAACAAGAAGAAAACTTTAGTGGTTTTAGTGCGCAGGAGAAGATGAAGATTCATTCGACCTTTATTTAGACAGGTTAATCCCGTTGAGCCTCGGGGATTCATTTACGAGACCTGAAATTTTTAACAAAGAGTGATGATAAACAGCGGACAACAAAGACAACAATAGACAATCATAAAAGATGCGTACAAATTTTATTTTTAACTATGTTAAAATAAAATGGCAACCAAAATGATAATCAAAAGGAAAAGTAGCAACAACAAAAAAACAAGGGAAAAAACAGCTAGATTGTAAGGCGGTGTAGAAAACTAAAAACCACCTTACAATCTAGCTGTTTTGTCGCAACTTTTCCTTTATTCCTTTAAGATAGTGATCACTGACTTTTTCTGGTAGGCTACTGTATTTTTACTTTTTTAACCAGTCGTGATATAGGTACTGTTCAAGAAAAAAAAAAAAACATTTACAGTACGTATTTGTGTATGTTACCGGTACGTACTTAATTATAAGTTTAAAAAAATCTTTCTGTGTAAATATCTCAAGTTACAACGTGGACAACTGTGGCTTATAGACACATATGTGTATGTGTGTGTGTGTGTGTGTGTGTGTGTGTGTGTGTGTGTGTGTGTATAGATGGATGGATGTACGGGCAGACGGACATACGTACTCGTACAGACAGACAGACAGACATACGTACGGACAGTTAGATTTTTTTAAAGTTAGTGGGTGCAGCTTAGATTAAGGTTCGGTCAATGGTCCTAACATTATGGTACATCTCAGACTCTACAGGCCTCAGTTAGCAGGGTAAATGTTAAAGTTTATGCCAGGACAACTCGAACAAGTATGGCTTTTTTGGCAAGGCTTACCAGAAGAAACACTTTCTATCAAATTTAATTAATAAATAAAACATGATTGCAAAAATTAGGTTTGTGAAGTTGCACCTGAATGAACCAAGAGACATCTGGAACCATGTCGTTTGGACAGATGAGGCAACGTACAGCTGTTTGGAGAAAGCCAAACACAGCCTATCAGTACAAACACTCATACCAACTGTCAAGCACGGTGCTGGAGGGGTAATGGTTTGGGCTTATTTAGCAACCACAAGTCCTGAGCACCTCAATGAGTTGACCACGAAATCCTTCATCAAATGTGAAGTCATCTGTTCAACAGCTGAAGCTCAGACCAACCTGAGTCATAAAACCGGACTACTATCCCAAACACAACAAGAAATCTACAACAATCCTTCGTTTGGCTAGCCTGGATGAAGACTTCTGCCTTTTTCCCCCACGACCAACGTCTGATAAGTTACTACTACTGACCCCTAAATGACAGAAAATCACTTCAAAACTCACAAGACAATCCCTTGAGAGAGCTATGCAAAAACAAATGTCTACAGATCTTAAGGCCCCAGTATCCACCTCTTTCCCCAAAAGCTCATGTAGGCCGCCATGACAGTCCGGTGCCGCCCCCTCCCAGTAGTGTACTTCCGGCTGAAGTCAGTGTTTTGCTGTGAAAAACAAGCCGGGACAACAGTTTATTTCCTCTCGTTTTTTAAATTTTTTGGGTTGTTTCTTGCTGGGTTAGAGGGTGTTACAGCCAGGTATACGTTTGAGCAAAGCGCTGTAAACGTGAAGGATTTATCTCCATCGAAGGAGCTGNACCTGAAAATCGGTATCGGCCAAAATCGGAATCGGCAGGTCAGACTTTCTAAAAATCGGTAATCGGTGATCGGCCAGAAAATTGAAATCGGTGCACCCCTAAAGACAATCCCTTGAGAGAGCTATGCAGAAACAAATGTCTACAAACCTTAATTCAAACCAAGTTGTAAAGAAAAGCGGGACAAACTTCCTCCACAACCATGCAAGACATAAAATAACTTTTACAAGTTACTGCTGCTGAGTTCTACAAACCAAAACTTTACTGATAAGTCCTGAGTCAGGAAAATAACCTCTCTTTAAATGTCAGCAAAATGGAGATGATAGAGAACTTCAGGAAACAGCGTGGAGGCCAGGGGCCTCATGTATCAACCGTGCGTATGCACAGAAACCTTGCTTACGTCACTATCCACGCAAAACCCCGTATGTATCAAAACTGAACTGAACGTGAATATGTGCGCATCCAAGTACATTTCCACGCCAGCCCCATGGCTGGCGTACGCACGTTTCTGTGGTTCTTGTTCCTTTGGCGACACTTACAGGTGATTCAGAGAAACTGAAGCCCCACAGTCTGTGGTTGACTTTAAGAGCGGCTTGAAGACCTTTCTTTTCAACCGAGCATACTCTGCCTCCTCATGATTCTACTTTTGATCTAGCTGATACTGTTGTTGATTTTAATTGTTTTATTAATTGTTTCATTGACATTTAATTCTGTTGCACCTTGTAGCACTTTGAGATTTCCATTAATGAAAAGTGCGTTATAAATTGATATCATTATTATTATTATTAACTGTTCATGATGTGAAAATGATTAATATTCCCACCAAACACACGATTAACAAGTATTACATCCACATGACGCAGTTAAATAAAGGACGCGCAAAGTTGTGCAAAAAATAAATTTAACAGGAACGGATTCATTCAGCCTTACTGGAGGATATAATAAATAGTGTAACACGCAGAGCATTTATTTATAAACAGATATAATTTTCTGATCTAGGATATGGCTTATCAGCCGTTTTCAGAAATAATCATTTTTCAGTTTGGCACTGCTGCGCTCTGGAGCAACACAGGAGCCGTGCATCACGCGTGCACATGCAGAAGCAGCGATCAAACTGTTCCCGAGCTTTTCTGAGGGAGCTGGCAGGCCGATCAGGGCAGAAGCAGCGATCAAACTGTTCCCGAGCTTTTCTGAGGGAGCTGGCAGGCCGATCAGGGCTGTCCAGTCCACACAAAGCCAATTCATGTCCAATGGAATGTCTCATCTATATGATTCCAAAGGCTGAGTGGTCGCGCTTTGGAGCGCGCGCGCACCCTCGCCGGTGTTACACGGCAGCTGGAGGTGATTCATAATCTGCGTTTATTGTAGATTTCTCCAAAATGACACGTGAAAGTACACCATATATAACTTGTAGGAGAGTAAAAGCTTCACAGACAGACTGCGCACAAAGGCTGCGGCGCGCGCAGCGTTTGGAGACTCCAACATCACGTCATGTCATGAAAACTCTCCACTGAGACGCACAGACCCGTTTCTTCATATCATCTATTAAATAAACAAAGATCTATGTTCAACCAAACATCCAAGTTCCTCTGTGTTTACAGTAATTATGGTAATAAACTCGTGCGCAAAGTTAATATTTTCACTCAGAATGAATGGATGAGCCGGTGCGCACCAAAGCAGGGTGCGCGCACACACAAATACCGACACACAATCACTCGTTCTTTGCGTGATAAACACATTTTATTACTATTCTTACTTAGGATTTTTTCCTCACTCATATTATATTAAATTCATTATTTTCCTGAATCTAGAAATAATTTCTGATCGCGCAGGGATCAAACAAACATGTCCTTCACACATGCAGGAAGTAATTTGCATCTGTTTAACATATGTAAATGAAGGCGTGTCAGGGGAGGTGTCTCACGTGCGCTCAGTTCCACGTTAATTGTGATGTACAAAAGGAATGTGCGTGGATTCAGGTGTACGCACGGTTTGATACATCTGGATTTTTTTGTGCGGCATACGCAGTTTTCTGGATTTGACCGTACGTCACGTTTCAGTAAGAAATCCACGCAAGTCTTTGTACATGAGGCCCCAGCACTCTACCATCAACATAAACAACACTGAGGTGGAGCAAGTCAGCTGCTTCAAGTTCCTCTGCATTCACATTACTGAGAACTTGTCCTGGACTTCACATACACACACTGTGGTCAAGAAAGTCCGACAAAGACTCTACAGGTAGTCCTCGGGTTACGACGGTCTCGAGTTACGACGTTTCGTGGTTACGACGCATCTCCCATTTACTATGAAAAGCCTCATTTCGAGCCACGCGGTTTTATGTCATAAACGTCCTAACGCAGAGGAGGAAGAATACAGTATTGTACTGTACGCTGTGCAGCGGCGGAGGAATACTGCACTGTACAGTACTATGTGAATGCGGTTTTACGTCGTAAACGTCGTAACGCAGCGGCGGAAAATATTGGACTATACGTGGTGCAACGGCGGAGGAATACTGTACTGTACTGTGAACGCGGTTTTACGTCGTAAACAGAATATGGAAGGATGGACGGCGGTTTTACGTTGTAAACGAATACGGCGGATGGACGACGGTTTTACGTCGTAAGCGGAATACGCCGGAGCGGTGCAGTGAAATTAAGCTAATTTGACGGTTGCTCCATCGAGCAGAATGAAGGTGGAATACGGAAGGATGGACGGCGGTTTTACGTTGTAAACGGAATATGGCGGA
>JBBPBX010046966.1:8198-26369 GCA_038048925.1 Garcialebias charrua | reverse complement strand
AGCCAATAAAAACAGAGCTTGAATTTGAATTTCAGCAGAGCAAGGGGGGCAGAGCCATATATGGCTCTGAGGGGGAGGGATCAGAATGCTTTCCTGTTGAAAATATATCTAAGTTCTGCGCTCTACAGAAAGTTACACATAGCACCTTTAACTGTTTTGTGTTAATTCTACGAGTTCTGGCTGAACTAGCTCTTTAAGATATGCTGCTCTAAATCGCAACCTTTGTCTCGAATGCTAAGAAGTCTGAGAATGCCGAGGCAACAATTTTAACTGCGTGATTTTATGATATATGACGTTGAGGTAAACGCTCAAACAATTCTTTATCAAGCGATGTGTTCACTCTGCTATTTACAATGACTATGTGGTTTGTATGTGTCTGTCAGCAGGGCATTAAATCTGAATGTCAGTGGAGCTGATAGCAGAGGATGAACTCCTGCCACCACACTGTCATGTGTGCTGCAGATAAAACTGCTGCAAAGAACAAAATCCCAGACACAAGCGTGCACGCTGACAGCACAACAGACGATTGCAGAAAACCAGACAGACACCTCTGCGCCCTGCAGGGAGCGTGCAACCCTCTGAGGTTTTAGAAACTCTTTTTTTGTTACTGTGCCCCACTGGTGGCTTCCTGCACATACAGACATGCAAAAGCTGATCTCTGGCTGTGATTTGCAGACACTCTTTGGGTTTCTGATAAAGCTTTACCCCCTTTATCTGACACTGGGGGATGTGTCGTGACACCGCTTGTGTGCGTTTGTGGAAATTTGCTTACATTGTGGATTCATTCAGAGTTTCACATGAACTTTTCGTTTGCCCGTGCCACATGTTGAGAACACAAAGGTCTGCCAGAGAGGACGAGACAGAGACGCTGTCAGGGAGGGACTGGAACTCAATTAGTCAGCTAAAGTTACATTTTATGAACCGTGACAGTCCAAGGAGGGAAGAAATACAAAAGCAGGGAAGAATAACAACCAAAATGAAGGCCTAGCATTTCTCAGCTGAAATCTGATGTGGTAGTTGCAGACAGTACTTCCCAGCTGGCATTTTGACGTCTAGTCACCGTTGAATCAACATCTGACGGTCGTGTTGGATAACCGTTGAATTTTGTGTTGATTTTGCAAATCTAATCAACGTTGAAGTAGCAACATCATTTCTACGTCAGATTCTCAACGTTGAAGTAGCAACATCATTTCAACGTCAGATTTCTCAACATAGGTGAATTTGCCAACGTTTATTCAATATTGATTTTGGTTTAGATTTTGCAAATCTAATCAACGTTGAGGTAGCAACGCCATTTCCACGTCAGATTTCTCAACATATTAAGTCCTGCATTTTAACACAGTTTGACACAAAAATACATTTTGATCACTGTTTCAAGTATTGAGGTGCTGATGTGATCTCATCATATAACAGTGCCACCCTAATTGGACTTGTCTATTTTCACTATGAACATAGCAATCACAAAAATGTCTGAAAAATAATTTAATCTACATTACATGTTTACAACACAGTCAGCTAGGAAGAATCCAACAGAGACCAGAAATTTAGAAAACTGCTTTATTGTCTTAGACAATAATAATTAAAAAAAATGGCCCAAACATTGGGCAACATTTCTGCTTTTAAAGCACTTAAATCAATTTTAAATATTTATATACAGATTTCCTGTAAAATCAAAAAGATAAAGAAGATGTGGGCACTCAGCCTGGGTACAGCTGCTACTGGACCCCAGGGTGTCTTTGGTGAACCTGTAGCCAGGATGTGGGCACTCAGCCTGGGTACACTTGCTCGAGGACCCCACGGGTGTCTTTGGTGAACCTGTAGCCAGGACGCGTCTCATACCCAGGAAAGGGACGGCCTGTCTTGGCCAAGGCTGACTGATCTGTTTAAAAAATAAACACAAAAGAAGAACATTTCTACAGCAGCTATTGTAAATGGTGGTATAATTTTAAGCAGTGGGAATGATAATTTTGCACCACAATTTTTAGCTTAACTGGGGGAAAAAAAAGAAAAATGAACATGTGACATTTGCTGAAGTCAGTAAAAGTTGTTCAGACTAAGCAACGTGCTGCATTTATACTGTCAATATTATACTTTTGACCACAATTTACCTTTGTCCACAAGAGGAAGACCTCGACCTCCAACGCCGCCTCTGAGAAAGGGACTGTCTTGGCCAGGTCTGACTGATCTGTTTAAAGCATGCAACAGCAAAATTGGTACACATCGCATCGTGAGTTAGATGAATTGTTACATCTCTAATTTTGATCATATTTAAATTAAATACCTTTGATCATTAGAAAGAGACTCAGAGGGACTCCTGCTACCATTGCATCCCAAGATTTGAGATTGAGTGCTTGAGGGGATGTCCATCGGGGTTCTTTCTGCATTTTAGAGGGTTTAAACATAAGTGTTAATATGTCAAAAATGTAAATTACTTTACACAAGGTTTCCAAGTACCCCAAGGGGTACGTGTACCCCCATTTGAGATACAGTGGAATACTAAACTTAAAAATATTTGATACTCAAAGACAAAACGGGTCTCACACAAATACATACCAAAATGAGCATTTGTCGTTTGTGGAGTAGGCAGTATAGGGGATAATTAAGTTTTATCGTTTAATGTTAAACATATTTCTGAGACATTTTAGGCTTAGTGGCCTAACAGAGCAGACAAAAACATTAACACTAACACTGGACTGTTGTCTGCTAAATGAGGTGGTTGAAAAAAAAAGCTGGAGTTTAATGTTTTTGTCTGCTCTGTTAGGCACTGTTTCTCAAATGGGGGTACACGTACCTTCTCTGACCCCGGTCTCTATGCGTGTGTGTTGGTCTGCTGAAGGCGTGGACAGATGCAGCAGAGGCCCCGCTCCCGGAAGGAAGTCGTTGTTTGGGTCCTCAGCGTAGATACGAGCCTCAAACGAGTGGCCCCTCAGGGTTATGTCGTCCTGGAGGAGGGGCAGGGCAGGGGCTCCCCTGCTGCCACCTGGAAGAGATTTTTATTACAAAATAAACTAAACTTTTAGTATAAGTTATGGTTTCCAGAGAGTTTTCAGCTCTCCGTCTCACCCTGAGCTGCCACTCCACCAGGTCGGTTCCAGTGATCATCTCGGTGACGGGATGCTCCACCTGCAGCCTCGTGTTCATCTCTATGAAGTAGAAGTTGTGCTGAGCGTCCATTACAAACTCCACAGTACCTGCAGGAATGGATCACAACATTTGTAGTGGGTGTGTGTAATAAGTCACTGTGGTGGGAGGAGTTTATCTTTGCGTGTCTTCACCTGCTCCAACGTAGCTCACGGCTTTAGCTGCTCCCTCTCCAAGTTTCCTCCGAACCTCAGGGCTTATCCCAGGCTGAGAAAGTCCAGGTGGAAATATGGAGGAAGGTAAAGGATAAACATGTTCACAAGTGTCTATAAAACATATCCACATAATTTAAACCTCAGGTGAAGAAGGTGCTGGTAACCTGTTGTGATTCATGAAAAAAGCTTCAAAACAAAATGCTTCTTAAGATCCCTCACGCTTTTGAAGCCTCACTGACCACAAAAAGCTGCCTGCAGTTAAATCCCAAAGTTGCTACAATCTTAAGGGAACAGAGATTTTTGTAAAACCACAGTACAAAACCAGATTAAAGGGACGATCTACTTCAATACAGGGAATTGGATTGTGGAATGGTTTGGAAAATGATGTAAAAAAAAAAAGCAAATTCAATGTTTATGTTTAAGAGAATGATCAAAACTAAATTGTTGAAAAAACACATAAATTAGTTAAATGTGAAATGTACTAGAAATTGAAAATTGGGATGAGTTATTCATTTTGTTCTGTTATTTATAGATGATTATTGTTTGAATTGATTTTTCAATTGATTGTTTTAAAAAAGGGGCAGGTATAATAAGATTCTTCTTCTTTCTGCTACCTTTCATTGTATGTTTTGTTTTCATACAATATGTGAAATTGTTTTGTGTTTTAAATTAAAATAAATAAATAAATCATGTTTTTACTCAAATAATTCACGGGACTAAAAACAAATATTAAGAAGAAAATAATGTCACAATTACACAACGATGGAAGGATTACTTCACAAAAAGTACCTCAACTTCATGTCCGGATCTTTGAATTTAAAATGTCTCATGTGACAAAGATGCTGAATATAAACCCTCTGTTTTGGTTAAACCGTGTCAAACGGACATCTGTTTTAAATGTAAACAGCTGTGAACCACTCACCCCTGGAGCTTCCTCTATGATCTTCTGATGTCTCCGCTGGACGCTGCAGTCCCTCTCAAACAGATAGACGGCGTTACCGTGCATGTCTCCAAACACTTGAACCTCTACATGTCTGCCAACAACACACAGCGAGACATTTGAAAACTTGCTAGTTCTTCAAAGACCAAATCAAACAGTCCTCTGAGCGTACCTGGGATCCTCTACGAACTTCTCCATAAGCATGACGTCATCATTGAAGGACTTCCTGGCTTCACGTCTCGCTGACTCCAGCTGTTCGATGAAGTCCGAGTCTGACCGGGCGATACGCATTCCCTAAAACACGCAAGGTTCAAATCAAGCTCGTGGAAGTTATGCTATCAAAGTTATTTCAGTTCTTCTCTGCGTCCTTTCACCTTCCCTCCTCCTCCACGGACTGCCTTGATCATCACAGGATAACCAATCTTTGCAGCCTCTGCCTGCAGCCTCTCGTTGGTTTGGTCCTCTCCATGGTAACCACCTATGATTGGCACCCCAGCAGCTGACATGATGTGTTTGGATGTGCTGAGACAAGAAAAAAAAAAACTTGCATTATAACTTTTGGAAAAAAATGTCTACAGTTGCAAAGACGCTCAGTCCTCATCAGAAAAACTCAAAAATATGTGTTTCAGGAAGGTGGGTCACCTCTTGATGCCCATGTCTCGGATGGCTGAAGAAGGCGGTCCGATGAAGATGATTTCTTCCTGTTTACAAGCTTCTGCAAACTCTGTTTTCTGACAGGAAGCCATAACCAGGATGGACTGCCTGTAAACACAAACGTGTAACGTTTAATGAAGAGAAAGGTGGAAATTATTATTTTTTTAAAGATGGAGGATGAAACGTTCTTTATGACTTTAAGGAGAAAAAGTGGCCTGAGTGTCGTGTCGTGTCGTGTTCCTCACATGGGACCCTGACCTCCTGGCCACTTCTAAAACTTTCTCCATGGATAGGCAACTCTGTTGGGAAGGAGAAGGCCCGATGTGGTAGGCCTCATCTGCCTACACATGAAGCAGAAGAACAGTTTAAGATCACCACGCCTCATTCTGTTCTGCAAAGAAGACAGAGATGAATGAGAATATTTGATTAAGTGTCTTACCATGGCCACATGCATGTGTCTGTCTGTTTCTGGCTCCGCACGCTAGCAGTCCGAGCTAGTTAGCTCGGACCGCTAGCTAGCTAGCTAGCTAGCTCGAAAATATCGGCACAGCTAGTAAAGCCGTTGGTAAATTCTGCGGTTGACTGTATGCCCCAAAATAATCGTTCAAAGTTTGTCACGGGTTTATTAACTAAGGTGATTTACAAAACTTTACTTACTGTTGTTGTAGTTGCTAGCCCGCGCAAAGCCTAGAAGATAGACGATCCACATCACGCATGCGCACACCTTTCTTCTTCTTCTTCTGTGAGGTTTTGTGGCAGTTTACATTCTTCCGGTGTATTACCGCCATCTAGTGCGCACACCGTTCACCATACAAAAAAAAAAGAAGAAAAAAAAAGTTCCGAAAAGATGCCGGGAGAAAATAAAAAGGGTTGAAGAACTCATAACATTAGATTCATAGTTGAGGTTTCAACATTGAATCACTATTCATGTGTCAACACTTTTCCAACGGTTAATTAATCAACATTGATTGGATGTTGGAACAAGGTTATTTTTCAACTAACATATTCCAGCAAAATCTTTTTGTCACGTTTGTGAAAAATAATGTTGATAATACATACAACTCAAAACTGGTTTATATTTCAAAGGTGAATCCATGGTGAGTTAACAACACCATTTCAATGGTTTGGTGTTCAACGTTGTTTTGATGTTGAATGAATGTTTTTTCTTAAACTGACGCTATTTCAACCATATTTAAACGTTTAAAGTCGGTCGAATGCCAGCTGGGTTCACAGATCACAGGAGAATATGTGAGATCCTGAATTAGATCACACATAATGTTAGGTTTGACCAAAATGGTTTCAATACCTTCATTTCACTACATGAACTATTCATAGTCGAAAACAGCGATGGGAAATATGCATTCTTTCAATGAATGTCAAGCCTTTAATTGTAAATAGTGGTCACCTTGAAGACCACCACAGAATGAAACAACAAACAGTAGCTGCATTCAGGTATTGTTGACTCTCTGCAGAGGATCATACACTGTTTGTGCACAGTCATTTAAATACATTGGCCCTCATGCACGAAAATGTTCGTATTTTTATCCTAAATTTCTCCTACTTTTGTTCGTACGAAGTGTTCGTACGAACATGCCACGTCAGATTCAACAAAGTCTTCTATCATGAGGAAACGTGTGTAAATGCAGTGCGTAAATTTAATGAATCCCACCTGTCCTAAACAGCTGCGCGTGCACGCGTGAAGGTTATTTACATAATTCCCACCCCTCAAAACACCATATAAGGCCACGTTTCCTGCCTTCTGACAGCAGGAAGTGTCCATTCATTCAAACTCAAGAAGTAAAAGGAGGAACTTCACGCGTTCGGAGATCTGCTCTCAGTCGCGCTGTGGCTACCCCCCCCCCCCGCAGGTGTCGGATGGTCAAATATTTTTAATGTTAGTGTAAACAACTGTGTAGTTTCACTTATTCAGAAGAGCCGTGGCGCACCGCTGCCCCCACCCCCCCGCAAGTGTCGGATGGTCAAATATCTTTAATTTTAGTGTACTGTGTTACATTATAGTTTCACTTATTCAGAAGAGCTGTGGCGCACCGCTACCCCCCACCCCCCGCAAGTGTCGGATGTGTTTTTGAACAGAAGCATTTTAAAATGTCTCGAAACTACAGTTAACATCATATTAATATTGTAGTGCATATGTTTTGTCTCCCGTGGGTCGTACAGTATCAGAAATCAAGAATAGATGGTTTGATCTGAAAATGGCTTCAAACAAACATCTCGCCGCAGCACGGACAGGAGGTGGTCAGGAGGTGGTCAATCCTTGACCACCTCCTGTCATGTTGGCACGCGTCTTGCTGCGCAAGGAGGTGGTCAAGACGCGTGCCAACATGACAGGAGGTGGTCAGGAGATGGATGGACAATAAATGCCACGCTGCAAGATGCGTGCCAACATGTTTTGCAGCACAAATGATGCGCGCACCTCCTGCTCATCGCGCACCTCCTGGTCAGGGCGCAACCACATTCTGCAGGTTATATTTCGAATCAGATATAATAATCAATTGCTCCGATGGTGTTTGGCACAAGATCAGTCTTAATTCGTACTTGTTCTGCGGCGGTGTGGGGATTTTATGTACCTGGGTGTTAATATGAGGAGCGGCTTTGATGACCAAGGGGAGCGCACGGCCTGCGCGACACACCAGACAAATTAAACTTAAAATTATAATTCTAATTCAAACAGAATAACCTATTGTCAAGAATAATTATGGTGCGTGATTTTTTTAAACCCAAAATATTTTCTAAATAACGAAATATGAAGTTATTCGTGCAGAAGATCCGTCTGGATGACAGCTGACTGACGCTCCTAAATTATACGACAGGTCCGGACCACTCGTAAATTTTGTTCGTATCTGAAGAAAATCGTAGGATACGAAAACATTGTTGAATGCCACAAATGATCCTAAATCACTCGTACGCACTGTGTAAGAACAAATCTGTGCGTACGAACGGTTTGTGCATGAGGGCCATCTCATCCCTCTGCTTGTGCATAAAGTTCAACAATTACCTGCAGGATCAATAAAGTTCTATCTTATCTTGTCTTATGAACTGTATTGCATGTAATTTTTTTTTAAATTTGTGATTTCATGATGAGAGATAAGTAAAAGATGAAAATTACAACTTGAGCTGAAGACAACATTTGGGAGTATAGATTGGCCTGCCTGCAGTCCTTAGCTTAAAGGATCAGTATGCAAGTTATTTTTTAAACATATTTCTTCACTCTGCCACTATTTTATGATAGATAGATGTTTGACAAGTAATCTCTGAAAAAACTATAGTCCTCTGGCGTCTCCCAGTGGTAATAAAAGCATTTATAAAAACCCACAGTGACCAGCCGTTAACCAGCCAATAAAAACAGAGTTTTGTTCATGTGGGTGGGGTGTCAGCTTCACACAGCTCATCCCCCGCCTGTCCCAGCCTGCAGCATTGGGAGGAGGAAGAGCTAAGGAGGCGGAGTTGCAGGTCAGCCAGAGAGCAAGGGGGAGGGAGCAGAAGGCTTTCCCTGTTCAAAAATTTTCTAAGTGTTTTGGTCATACAGAAATCGCAGATAGCAACTTTAACCTCACTGAACACCTGTGGGGTCAACTTGAATGAGCTGTACTGAGCATGAGGAGGACTCAGGCTGTTGGGGCTGTGTAAGGTTCTTCCGCATGTTAATGAAGCTCCTGTTCTTCCATCTTCCTCACTCACTCCTGCTGCATTTAGTGGTTTAAAGCAGTGTCGTCAAACTCAGTTTTCATTCAACCTTTATTTGTACAGGTTAATCCCATTGAGACTAGGGGACTCATGTACAAGAGAGACCTGCTTTTAACAAAGAATGATGACAACAGTAGACAATCATGAATGATGCATACATTGAGAATAACAAGTAAAAATAAAATGGTATAAAGAAAATGTAAAAAAAAAAAAACAGCTAGGTTGTAAGGGGATGTAGAAAACTAGAAACAAGAACATAGCTGCACTGGTTTTTCCAATGAACTTGGCAGATGGGAAAAACCAATGCAGTTACAAAAGAGGGCCAAAATAAAAAATGATTCAAACCAAGGGCTAATTTCAAAATATAAACCTGATTCAGATATCTGACATCTTTTTTTTTTTTTGGAGTTGCAAGTTCTTCAACAAGAGTTTGATCGTTCTCTGTTGCAGTTTCCACATCAAAATCAAAGATTACTGTAAAATCCCAATTTTGGGTGGCTTTAAAGTTGGACAACGGTCAGGAGAAGTCTGCATTAAATAATGTATGCTCCTCTTTTGGGCCATTTAAGATGTTCACAAGAGCCACATTTGGCCCTCTGACCTTGAGTTGGACACATTATGTAAAGGGAAATTAAAAGACTTTTCCAATAATAAATGATTAATTGCCAAGAGGTACTGTTACACAAGTTTTCCTTACTTTTTGTGCCAAGTATAGTTACCTAATATCTGCTGAAACATGTTTACACAGTTTTTATATGCTTCAACAAATATTAACATGCGGTTATATTGGTAGGGTTGATTGACGTGTAAACTTGCCATCTGACATGTAAGCATGTTGTAAAGTTATGAGTAAAGTGTGAAAATGAGCTTGGTGACAGGATGTTGCTCAGAGGCCAGATTTAGCTCTGTGAGCTCATTAGCTGCAGTGAAAAGGGAGAGAAATTACTATTTGACTTCTGCATCATTCCACTGATGTCGGCCTCCCTCGATCCCAAACACACGGGGTCTCAATACAGTCTTTAAATCCCTTTCATTCCTCCTGTGAGATGTAGGGAAGTCATCAAGTCGACAGCTTTTTCCTGCACTGCGTTTGCAGAAAATAACCAACCAGCTGGCAAGTTGCACGGCTGTTCAGCCTTTCCTGAAGCACACAGTCAGAATCTAAATGCTGCAATCATTAGACTCTGACGCTTTCTGTGTAATTTGAGAGCTGTGAGGTGCTGTGAAGTGCCGTCACTGCATAAATCCTCAGATTTTACAGTTATTGGGAAAAGGGCTCCTGCTATCACATTAGTTGTATGATAAAAAGGTCAACTTTCCAGGAGGGTAAACCTGCAGGTAGAGATACATTTATTAAAGGTGCATGTGTACAATAAGGCTGTTTGCTTTGACCTACATGACACAAGATACTTTGCAAAAAACTGCACAATGGTTTTCCATAGACCACTGTGGGATTTTGTTGAAACGAGTGAAAAAACCTAGTCGTCTTCAACCCAGTTCCATTCAGTTTATGTCTGCAGCTCCAAGTCACAACAGAAGTCGTCTCAGGACACTGTATAAAAACATTCACAAACATTATAAAATCCAAGTAGTAAAAGTTCTCTATGTAAGGAAGCAGCAGATTGTGTTGAATCTTCACTTCATCAGTCTCCCATCCTGAGCAAGCACAAAGGAGACAGTGGAAAGAAAGAACTCTCTTTTAACTGGAAGAAACCTCCAGCCTTCAGCTTCAAAGCCCCACTTCTGATGAATGTTATATTAATTTATAGACCTCCCAAACCGCATGTTTCATTTAACTCAGAGATGCATGACCTCCTCACTTTTTTCTGCACCTCCCCTGTGAAGATTATTTTTCTTGGCGACTTAAATATCCACGTGGACAATTCCTCTTCCCCTCTGGCTACAGATTTTAAAGCTCCACTGACATCATCTTTTAACTTTCCATAAAATGGCACAACATATATATATATATTAAGATTGACCTCTGATCGTTTTTGCTAAAACAATGTGAAATGAATGAAAATTCCTCTCAAAAACAGTTTAAAATTAGCGCCTTTTTTTTCACACGATAAATACGGGGTTTCCCCGTCGCGCGCTTATGACGTCACTTCAAGACTCGCGTCAAATGCGCACCTTGTTTACAATGGACAAGATAACGCGACCCGTCCAATTTAGCCATCTAAAACTTTATATTTTAGCGGTTTGACTCCAGAGAAGCCAAAGTTATTTCCAGTAAACAGCAGGTTATAATTTTTTTTCAGCTCCTGCTGGTTTTTGGAGACTTTTCACTTCAGGAAGTGAGCAGCTCTGTGAGGTCTTACACAGCAGCTGATATGAGAGTCAGAAGGAATTCTACATGTAAATAGTTTTCACACCACTGAAATGGTAATATATTAGTTAATGTTTCTAATAATTATTCAACATTAATTTATAGTTTAAAAAATTAGTCCCTTTTAAATTATCTGTTAAATATATTATTCTTTTACTTTATTTTGTTTGTGTTTTCAGGTTTCCAGGTCTCCAGTCCATCACCTGAGGCTCTTCCTGAACCACTAGTACAACCCAGACTTTCACATCACAGCAGGTAAGATTGCATCAACAAAAAGAATAGTACTCAACAATATTCTTTGATGTAAATCTGTTGATTTTCTGTGGTTCTGATGAGGGAAGTGACAAAGTGGATGCAGCATTCAGCCCATAATGGACCCAGATGTCCCCTGCGTCCAGACCTACAACACCTGGACATCCAGGAGCGTGCACGAGGAGGTGGTGGAGTCTGAAGACATTAGTTTGACCCATTGTCTTAATATACAGTATACTGCATATAATATATACTGTGTGTGTCTGTGTGTTTTATCATCAATCCACAGAAATGTCTTCACCTGAAGAGTGGACCCAGGTGGAGGAGAACAAACCTTGATATTGTTAAAGAACAGATGGAGACATCTTCAGGATCTGTAGAACATCAGGACTGATGCTGCAGAAAGCTACGTTTGTGCATCAAGACATCAAAATATGCAGAAATACTACAACTGGACAGAGCATGGAGATGAAAATTGGTTGTTGGTTTTCCCCTCCCCCATTTCAACCCGGTGGTCAGAAATCTTGGAGTGCAGCTTGACTCCAACTTAAAGCTTGATAAACAGATCAGTTCTGTTGTCAAGACCAGCTTCTTTCAGCTCCGACTGCTCTCCAAAGTCAAGTCATTTCTCAGCCGTGGTGATCTGGAGAAGGCCATCCATGCCTTTGTGACCTCCAGACTTGATTATTGTAATGCTTTGTATGTTGGTATTAATCAATCCTCCATCTCCCGTTTACAGCTTGTACAGAACTCTGCCGCGCGCTTTTTGACCAACACACGAAAATATGAACACATCACTCCTGTCCTGTCCTCTCTACACTGGCTCCCGGTTCAGTTCAGGATACAGTTCAAGCTGCTGCTGTTTGTTTTCAAAGCTCTGAATGGACTTGCTCCTCTGTACATCTCAGAACTTTTGAAAGTCCATCAGCCCGGCAGAGCTTTACGATCTGCCAGTCAACACCTGCTGGAGGTGCCTCGCTCAAGGTACAAACAATGGGGAGACCGGTCTTTTCTGTTGCCGGCCCAAAAGCCTGGAACAGTCTCCCCCTTGAGCTGCGTGCCACCTCTGATCTGACTCTGTTCAAAACCAGACTGAAGACCCACTTGTTCAAAAAAGCTTTCAGTGTGTAACTTTTATTACTTTTGGTATTTTAATATGTAGCATTTTTTATTTCCATTGCCTTTTTATTTCCACTTGTTCAAAAAAGCTTTCAGTGTGTACCGGTAACTTTTATTACTTGTGTTATTTTAGTGTTATTTTAGTATGTAGCATTTTTTATTTCCATTGCCTTCTTTTATTGCTGTTGTTTCCTATTCTATTTTCATTGATTTATTATTCCAGTTTATTCATCTTTATATCCTGTTAAGCACCTTGGTCAATGCAAGGCATTGTAGGAAGGTGCTATACAAATAAACTTTATTATTATTATTATTATTATGAAAATGAATCAATGAAAATATGAATTTAATATTTTTTCTGACAGTTCAAATGAACATATTGTTTGAAAAAAAAGGATAACAATGAACCAAGTGTTTCTGTAGTTATGTGTAAATAAAGTTACAGTAGTACACTATATTATCTGTTAGTGTTGAGTTATTCTTTGTGAGAATATTTGTGTATCTGTTTTAATTTCATTCGTTCATCTACAACTCACAGCTCGTACTTTAGTAAAAACAAAATTGGTGAATGTTGAAAAAAACATTTTATTAAAATAAAACCATCCCATATTATCAAATAAATGAAAACCTCTGGGGAAACATTAATATGAACAGATTATCAAAAAAAATTGAGTTTAAAAAATATCAGCAAGTGGTGTTTGACTTCATCAGCTCTGTAAAAATGACTCCAACACCTCCTCGTCCACCCTCCTGTCCAGGTGTTGTAGGTCTGGACGCAGGGGACATCTGGGTCCATTATGGGCTGAATGCTGCATCCACTTTGTCACTTCCCTCATCAGAACCACAGAAAATCAACAGATTTACATCAAAGAATATTGTTGAGTACTATTCTTTTTGTTGATGCAATCTTACCTGCTGTGATGTGAAAGTCTGGGTTGTACTAGTGGTTCAGGAAGAGCCTCAGGTGATGGACTGGAGACCTGGAAACCTGAAAACACAAACAAAATAAAGTAAAAGAATAATATATTTAACAGATAATTTAAAAGGGACTAATTTTTTAAACTATAAATTAATGTTGAATAATTATTAGAAACATTAACTAATATATTACCATTTCAGTGGTGTGAAAACTATTTACATGTAGAATTCCTTCTGACTCTCATATCAGCTGCTGTGTAAGACCTCACAGAGCTGCTCACTTCCTGAAGTGAAAAGTCTCCAAAAACCAGCAGGAGCTGAAAAAAAATTATAACCTGCTGTTTACTGGAAATAACTTTGGCTTCTCTGGAGTCAAACCGCTAAAATATAAAGTTTTAGATGGCTAAATTGGACGGGTCGCGTTATCTTGTCCATTGTAAACAAGGTGCGCATTTGACGCGAGTCTTGAAGTGACGTCATAAGCGCGCGACGGGGAAACCCCGTATTTATCGTGTGAAAAAAAAGGCGCTAATTTTAAACTGTTTTTGAGAGGAATTTTCATTCATTTCACATTGTTTTAGCAAAAACGATCAGAGGTCAATCTTAATATATATATATATATGTTGTGCCATTTTATGGAAAGTTAAAAGATGATGTCAGTGGAGCTTTAAGTCTCTTCTGGACTCTCTTAATCTCACTCAACATGTTGACGCCCCTACGCACAACAGGGGGCATACTCTGGATTTGGTGATTACAGACACTGTACTCATCAATAACTTGTCTGAATATGACCTGGGTGTCTCAGACCACTGGGTCATCTCCCTGGAAGTCCCTTCATCTTCACCTGCTTCAAACCCAAAACGACCTATCCAGTTCTGTGACTTTAAAAACATTTCCCCTGATGTTCTGTCTGCTGATCTTCACTCCCTGACCGTTGCAATCATTCATCTGCAGATGACTCTGTGGATTACTACAACCAATCTCTCCAGGAGCTCCTGGACCTGCATGCTCCCTTGAAGTCAAGACTGGTGTCTTTCTCGCGCTCAGCCCCTTGGTACACTGGTGAGCTGCACAAGATGAAGGCAACTGGCCGTGCTATTGAGAGACGTGTAAAATCATCTGGTCTCTCTGTACATAAGCAGGCATATAAAGAACATCAGAAAGCGTACGCCTATTCTCTTAAAGAAGCACGCTCCAAATATTATTCTAACATCATCAACACCTGCCCTGGAAACTCTAAACAGCTCTTCTCCACAATAACTCGTCTGCTTAATCCCATTAAACAAACTCCTGAGGACTCTGCTCAAAAATGCGACCTGTTCCTTTCGTCATTTAAAAACAAAGTTGACACTATCAGATCTCAGCTCCACAACCTCCCTGATCTTAGTGTGCCATCTACCCGTCTGCATTCTGGGACCCTAAACAGCTTTGATGAAGTTGTTCAGAGTGAGGTGGAGGCCATCATCAAGAAAATGAAGCCTTCATCCTGCGCCCTGGATCCCTTCCCCTCGTCTCTCATAAAATCCAATCACTCTGCAATAAGCCCATTAATCACACAAATAATAAACAAGTCTCTACAATCTGGTCATGTTCCACTGCCTCTAAAAACTGCCATCATTAGGCCTCTTCTGAAAAAATCTAATTTGGATCCCGACATTTTTTCTAATTACCGCCCAATTTCCCACCTCCCATTTCTGTCTAAAGTGCTGGAAAAAGCTGTTGCTGCTCAGCTGCAGGACCACCTACAACAACACTCCCTGTATGAGAAGTTCCAGTCTGGATTCAGGGCAGCTCACAGTACAGAGACTGCATTGCTGAGGGTTACCAATGATGTCCTCTTGGCTGCTGACACTGGCTCTCCCTCCATCCTTGTCCTCCTTGACCTCACTGCAGCCTTCGACACTGTGGACCATAGTATCCTCCTCCACCGTCTTCATGTGGAGGTCGGTCTCTGCGACACCGTCCTGGACTGGTTCAAATCTTTCCTCTCCAATAGGCTGGAATGTGTTAGTCTTGGCAACGCCACGTCCCAGACAGTCTGTGTCTCCTGTGGTGTCCCTCAGGGGTCGGTTCTGGGGCCCCTGCTGTTTTCCCTTTACATGCTGCCTTTAGGTCAAATTATTAATCAGTTCAACATTTCTTTTCACTGTTATGCCGACGATACACAGCTTTACATCAGGACTGGAGCATCATCATCATCACCATTGTCATCTCCATCTTCACTCACTGCCCTCTCTGCCTGCCTGGAGGAAATAAGGGCATGGATGAATCAGAACTTTCTTCAATTAAACTGCTCCAAGACTGAGGCCATACTGATTGGCACCCCTCACCAGGTACAAACATCAACTATAACAACAATTTCCTTTTCTGGACAAGACATCCCCCTCTCCACCTCTGTTACAAATCTTGGAATAAAAATGGACTCTCATCTTACATTTGAAAATCACATTAAGCTTCTGTTTAAAACTTGCTTCTTCCATCTTCGAAACATCTCCAGACTTCGCCCATCCCTAACTTTTTCCGATGCTGAGAAGCTCGTCCATGCTTTTGTCTCCTCCAGGCTCGACTACTGCAACTCCCTGTTTATTGGAATCCCTGGCAAAAACCTTCAGAAACTTCAATATATTCAAAACAGTGCAGCAAGGATCTTGTTGAGAGTTCGTAAATTTGAACATATTACGCCCATTCTCCATAACCTTCATTGGCTTCCTGTCGCCTACAGAATTCAGTACAAAACTGCTCTCATTACACATCAAGTTCTGAAGGAATGTGCGGACCAGCTCTGTGAGGTGCTGGCTGACATCTTCACCACCTCACTTGCACTGGAGTCAGTTCCCACCTGCCTGAAGACCGCCACCATCATCCCAGTCCCAAAGAGCTCCACAGTGACTGGTCTGAATGACTATAGGCCGGTGGCTCTCACTCCGATAGTCGCAAAATGTTTTGAGAAACTGGTCATGTCCCACATCAAGACAACCGTCAACATCAACGAGGACCCTCATCAATATGCATACCGCGAGAACCGATCAACAGAGGACGCCATCTCCTCTGTGGTCCACACTGCTCTCACCCACCTGGATCAGAAGGACTCATACGTGCGCATGCTCTTTGTGGACTTCACATCTGCCTTCAACACCATGATCCCCCAAACTCTGATAGACAAACTATCCACACTTGGACTAAGCCCCTCCATTTGTAACTGGGTCTTAGACTTCTTAACAAACAGACCACAGTCCGTGAAGATCCACAACTTCTCCTCCTCCACCATTACCCTCAGCACTGGCTCTCCTCAAGGATGTGTGCTGAGCCCTCTTCTGTTCACTCTGCTCACATATGATTGTACAGCCACACATCCAGGCTGTCATATTGTTAAGTTTGCAGATGATACAGCGGTGGTGGGATGCATCACAAACAATGATGAGTCCAGCTACAGACAGGAGGTGGAACACCTGGAGAGCTGGTGCAAAGAGAATAACCTTCACATGAATGTGAAGAAGACAAAGGAGATGATTGTGGACTTCAGAAGGAACAAACACACCCATGCCCCACTGAACATAGGTGGATCTGCAGTGGAAGTGGTCTCCAGCTACAAATACTTGGGTGTACACTTGAATGATAACCTCAGCTGGAGCAACAACAAAAGTCAAAGTCAACTTTATTGTCAGATCTGCAATATGTACTGTACAGGACATACACAGGACCGAAATTGCGTTTCTCTCAACAACAACACCACCAGCCTGATCAAGAAAGGTCATCAGAGACTCTACTTCCTCAGACGGCTGAGACGAGCTGGTCTGAGCAGCCCAGTTCTCACCTCCTTCTACAGGTGTGCAGTGGAGAGCATCCTGTGCTCCAGCATCAACGTGTGGCATGGAGGCTGCACAGTTGAAGAGAGGAAAGCTCTACAGAGAGTGGTGAAGGCTGCACAGAAGTCTGTTGGAGTCAGTCTCCCCACCATCACAGACATTTACACCTCCAGATGCAGGAAAAGAGCCACCTGCATCATGAAAGACCTCACTCACCCAGCACACTCACTCTTTGCCCCACTCCCCTCAGGACGGAGGTTGAGGAGCATCAAATGTAGAACCACTAGACTGAGGAACAGCTTCTACCCTGAGGCTGTTAGACTCATGAATAAATAAAAATAAAATAAAAAATAAACACTGCAAAATATCACATCATGCTGATGCTGATCTGTTTTCTTGTTGCTGTGTTCATCTGTGACCATCTGCTCATACAGACTCATGTTCGTGCTGCTGTTTATAATGATGTTTTTCTACTACATTAGGGCTTAGTGTATTACTAGTTGATGTTTTTCTTAGTTAATCCTAGATGTTATTACTGTTTTTCTCTTGCATTTGTTGTTGGATGTAACTGGGACCCTGTGTACATAATCTCGTTTTCATCACATGTACTACATGCGGTGCAAATGACAATAAAGACTCTCTGACTCTGACTCAATGCTTACATGGAACTTCACCTGATTATCTAAAGGATATTCTTATTCCATACTCATCCACCCGATCTCTGCGGTCACAGAACAGTAATCTCCTTCACATTCCGAGAACCAAATTAAGGACCATGGGTGACTGGGCTTTCAGTGTGGCTGCCCCCCGCCTCTGGAACTCTCTTCCTGACTGCCTGAGAGCTCCACAGTCACTGGTTGACTTTAAGAGCGGCTTGAAGACCTTTCTTTTTAAGCGAGCATACTCTGCCTCCTCATGATTCTATCTTTATCTTAGTTGATACTGTCATTGATTTTACTTGTTTTATCACTTGTTTTATTGATGTTTAATTTTGTTGCACTTTGTAGCACTTTGAGATTTTCATTAATGAAAAGTGCGTTATAAATTAATTTTATTATTATTATTATTAGAAGAACCAGACTCAGGATGAGCAGACATCTGCTTCGACCAGCTGGGTCTAAGTCTACAGCAGCATAACTAAGGGACAGCTCA